>PVIR01013134.1:0-43163 GCA_004026965.1 Petromus typicus | reverse complement strand
GGTCAGATCTTGAGTTCTGGTGGGTGCCGTTATAATTCAGGTCTTTCTAAACTACCAACTTTGCATGGAAAGAGGTCAGGCAGTAAATCTTTTCAGCTTTGAAGGCCACATGATCTCTGTCACAAGTACACAACTCTGACACTGTGAAGCGACTTGGCCCATACACAATGGATAAGTGTGGCTATTTTCCAATAAAATTTTATCCACAAAGAAAAGTAGTTTGCCTAACCCAGAAGAACTCCAGTTTCCTAACAGAGCTAAAGCATCTGAGGTGATCGGGTATGGGCCAGGTCAGGGACGGGTCATTCCTCTTCACACACCCGTCGCTCTGAGGGTGGACTACTGGTGGCTCTGCACAAAAGAAGGTGCACTATCATACTTAGGTTTTGGGTCACTGAAGTTGTTGGTCTTTGTCCCCATGTGTCTTAAGTTTGGATATGAGGGCCAGGGAGTTAGCTCAGTGGTTCCGGCACCTGTCTTGCAAGCACAAGGGCCTGGGTTCAACCCATGGTAACCACATACCATACTGGGCGTGGAGACTCACACCCAGCAGCAACCAGCACCACATACCACAGTGCCGGGCGTGGTGGCTCACGCCTATAATCCCAGCACTTGGGAGACAGAGGCGGGAGGATTGCTATGATGTGAGTTGGAGGCTGAGCTCAGGGCCAGCCTGAACTACAAAGCGAGACCCTGTCTCAAAAAAAAAAAAAAAAAAAAAAATTGGATATGAATCTTTTCTCACTATCACTGTTTATTATGTAGTTCAGACCCATATTAAACTTTCTGGGTAGCCCAGGCTGGACATGAACCCTCAAGCTTTTCTCAAAAGTGTATCAAAATAGAAAGTTCAAAGAAGGTAAATCAAAGTACAGGAAAGCTTGCAGGGTGCACTGAAGCCAGTAAAATAATTATGTCTAAACAACCACTGTAAATATAGTATTGACTAATAAACATTTGAGTAAAACATATGACACAAAAAATAGTACTGATAATTTTTAAAGGCAGCTTACTAGGGACTGAACGCAAGGCGTTTGCACTGAAATGCACCCACAGCCCATTTTAACTTTTTATTTTGAGATAGAGTCTTGTTAGGTCACTAAGATGCTCGGACTGGGCTCAAACTTGTAATCCTCCTGCTTCAGCCTCTCAAGTGCTGGGATTATAAGCGTGAGCCACCACGCCCAGCACTGTGGTATGTGGCTGTGATTGCTGGTGGGCGTGAGTCTCCATACCCAGCATGTTGTATGTGTTACTGGGAATCGAACCTGGGTCCTTGCACTTGCAAGGCAGGCACTTGGAACCACTGAGCTAAATCCCTGGCCCTGAAGATAGATTTTAAGCAATGGTAATAAACAAAGTACTTGACTAAAATTTAGGCTGAGTGAGAAGGCATCTCAAAATAAATATTTTGCTGGAGCTCACATGATCTTCAAGTTGGTTATGTGTGAATGCATACCTTTGTGGACATAAGCACAGAACAGCAAACATGCAGTAGGCACAGGTATATCTGATGATATTCATTTTTCTAAATGAATATTAACAGTCGTTCAGAAGATGTGAAAAAGGTAGCGGTCAGAAACCAAACTCTGGACCTCTGAATTCCCTACCACACATTCTATGATCACAATTACTGTGATCATAGAGATTTTTGCAGAGAGGTTCACGGAGAATACATACAGATGAGGAAAAAGAAAAGCTAGAGCCCAGAATCATTCCAGGGAGACGTCTCGGGGGCAACACTGTGCATGTCTGACGTCCCAAGCACAGATCCTGCCACTGGCGCTGGCCGCACACGTGGCTAGGAGAGGGGCTGTGGCTCTGCAGGAGGTGAGCACAGCACAGAACAGGACGGGCTACTCACGCTGTCGTTGCTTCCTTTGTTGTCCTCATACTTGGTTTCTATATGGATGGAGAATTTTGGCAGAAAGGAACACTATGGAGAAAAAGAAAACTTTCGTTAGCACACTGTTTTTCTTCCTCACACATTCAGTGTGGCCTCTGGCTGCTCTCCTCGGCCAGGGATGTTCAGATATGACATCCATATCCAAGTCAGAGAAGGAAAGCCACCTTCGGGAGTCTGAACACAAGTTCCACTAGGAGGAAAGCCCGAGGCTGTATTCAGAACGGAGGGCAGGTGCCTCCTCACCTTGAGCCACTTCCAAAGGGAGTATGTCTGTGCGTCCTGCCCCCGGCTTTAGAATAACAACTGACATGGAGGTCAGGTCCAGGTCTGGGAGAGCTTAAACTGCCCGGGCTGGGCCCTTGGGGACTGTGCTCTAACTTTAAACACAATAAGGGAGGAAGAACGGGGAGCTTACAATCAGAGATGATTGAAGTCAGAGAGATCTGGCTTTATTTATTTAGTTTTTCACATTACTGGGGATCGATCTATATCTCTTTTTATTTTTTATTTTAAGACATGTTCTAGCTAAGATGCCCAAACTGGGCTCACACTTACAATCCTCCTGCTTCAGCCTCACACAATGTTATGATTACAGGTGTGTGCCACCATGCTCAGCTCGATCTGGCTCTTAATGTGTGACTTTGGATGAGTCATTTAATTTCTGAGTCCTAGCATGATTAAAACAGGAATAACATAACCTAAGAATGACACTGTGAAGGTTAAACATGATATACTAAAAAATACAGTCCCTGTGCTGAGGGACTAGGGCAGAGCTTGAAGGTAGGGCGGGTATACTTGAGGCCCTGGGTCTAATCCTCAGAATTTATGTCCTTTGTAGGATGTCAGCTCAGAGTTCGGCACCATAGTGATCAGTATGAGGCTGCAGCTGAGCCTGACCAGAAAAGGTCTTTTTGGCTGGACAGGGGACAGGAACTTGAAATGTAATTCCATTCTAGTGTCTCAGTCTGGTAGAGTCCAATTCTGTGAGTCTGATACATCTAAAAAGTTAAGATAACTCGAAAAGAGGATTTTGATGGCTACTGGAATAAGCACCCCCCTGCTGGCAGGAGCCAGGCACTAACTTTCTGAGCCACCACAGAGGGGATGGAAAGCTAATGGAAAAATGACCCAGCCACCCCCCTGGGAGCAGCAGATGTTGGGGAAATGAGACTCGGCTTGGTCTGATCACAGCTCCTTTAGTATCAATCTAGCACTCGGAACACAAGCTCTCTGCTTGAGACATGCTCTGGGCGCCTGAAGTTCTCACTCCCACAGTCACTCTTTCAATAGCCACAAGGCTCAGGTCCACAGTCACAACTCTGTGTGTCTCAGAATCACAGCTGAAAGCCAGGCAGCCTGGTCCAGTGTCCACGTTCTGTATGAGCCAGTGGTTCTTGACATGAGCCCTTGGTCTAGCAGTAGTGGCAGCCCCAGAGCTTGTTAAAAATGCACTCTCCAGCCCACCCCAGATCGCCTGCACCCCAGCAGTCCATGTCACAAGCCCTCCAGGGTACGCTGATGTGTGTTCTGGTCCCAAAGTCCCTCATCATACCACTTGTGAGAGGGCAACAGAGAGCCCATCTAAGACCTCAAAGTCTGCAGGCACCCCCATCTCGAGGCATCCTCCCTGCAAGGTCCACACTCCCCTTCCAGCCCTGAGAGACCCCAGGACACCTGTACAAGAAGGCCAAGGCCTTGGATGAGCCGTGGCTAACGGAAGTGACTTCACATGCCTGTGTGGATTTGGCATCCATCCGTCTTAATCTGAGGGCAACAACCAATATGAACCGTGACTAAGGAAACGCGGAAACAATCCATCCCAGTGATTGTCTTTATAGAGAATGAGGCCCGGAGATTATTCATTAACACCTTCCTGGCTCTCTCCTCTCCGACCTCTCACTGGCTAACTGCTCCCTCGCGCCCAGTTCAGGCCGGTTCTGAGGAGCGGGCTTCTCATCACCGGTGGAGACCACGCAGGACCAGGAGCCCCCAGCAGAGCTCTGAATTACTCTTGAACATGGGGAGAAGCGCCTGCAGAGACCTTTTTAAAAACAACAAGGCTTTACGTGCAGCAGTGTTCTCCTTTTTAACCTGGAATTCATCGGAGGTCAGCCAGAGGAGTGCGAGAAGAAGGACAGTAAGTGGGCCCTGGGGCTCTACGCAGAAAACTGCAAGAAGATTGTTTCCACTGAACCTCTAAACCACTTAACTGGGTCAAACGAATAAATTTTAACATTTGGGTATCGAACCCAAATATGAAATGCAAAAGCCCCATGCAAATCAGCAGCTGTTGGTATTTTGGAGTCAAAGACTTTGGTTATTTTCATATCGGAAGATGAGGTGAGTCCAGCCGCCTTCAGCAAGGCCTCAGGAGAACACGAACCAGTGGGTGCTCAGCGATTTCTCCTCGGGCAGGTGGCTCGGGACCGAGGACCCCTTTGGTGTATCTGACGTCTGCAGTGTGCTGATGACTCACGTTACACTCAGAAGTCTTGGGTTCCAGGCGCTTTCAGAGCCGTCAGTAAACCATTTCCGGTGAAACGTGTTGGAAGATAAACTTGCCTGGCCTGCCCAGCCTACGAGTCCTAGCAAAGTCTGTCTTTCCTCTCCCCAAGGCTGGGCCTCTTTCCCTGAGTTAGGCTCATCCCTTCCTCTCTCCAGCCCCTTCCAGGTCTCACCTTTCCTTTCCAGGGGCTGATTATTCTGACTCACAGTTCCAGGAGTGTGACAGAGACACATACAACTTTTCCTCTCTCCACTGTATAGCTTATTTCTTTGTGCCTCTTGTGAATCTGAGAGAAAAAGCACTATAATGAAAACAGCGGACACACTGGAGTCCGCTAGACTCCAGTCTGAGCTGACAGACTTGGGCAGGTGATTTACTACCTGCCTCAGTCTTCTCCATTTATAGTGGGGACGCTCCCCCTCAGCAGGAGTGCTCAGAACACCAGTGGGATCATCCAGGTAACCCCCAGCACAGCACCTGGCACACTGCAGGTGCACAGGAGAAAAACAGTCATCTAGTTCTTCTCTGGAACGCAACTCATTGATTGTTTCTTTGTTTTTACAGGGCTGGGGCCTGAACTCAGCACCTCACACCAGTTAGCAAGCTCTGTACCACCAAGCTGCCTCCCTGGGCCTTCACTGATTCTTTGTCTCCCCTATCTCCTTCCATAGCCAAAAGCACAGTGAGAAGGTGATAACTCTAAAAGACAGAAAAGCAGAAAAGCACAAAGTTCCTCAATGGTTTCTTCTCTATCTACCATCAATCCCATTTCTCTTCGTCTTCACAAAGCAACTTAGTAAGGGCATGGTCAGAGCTGGCTGGCTCGACTTTTTTGCCTCTCACCTCATTTCAACCCATGCCATTTGGTATGGAGATGGCTGATTCTCAAGTACTTCCAGACCAGCATGACCTTCCCACCCACCCTGACATCTATTTTTTTTTTTTTTTTTTGAGACAAGGTCTTGTTTTTGCAGTTCAGGCTGGGATGCAGGTCAGCCAGCGGACCTGATATGCTCCCCTTATATGACCTGAGCTCAGCCTTGAACTCACAGCAATCCTCCTGCATCTGCCTCCAAGATGTGGTACTGACTGCTGGTGGGCGTGAGTCTCCATGTCTGGCATTGTTGTATGTGTTTCCGGGGATCGAACCCAGGCCCTTGCATTTGCAAGGCAGGTGCCAGACCGTGATCAAGCACAACCTCTGTTGTGAACAGTGGTTCTTTCTCAGCCTGTCTTCCTCCCTCACTTTTCCAGGTAACTGACCCCTAATCTTCTTCTTACTCCAGACCTGCTCACTCTATCTTGACCATCTCATCTGTTTCTAACTTTTTCATGACCTCTCCTCTCCCCCAGGCTTGTCTTGAGCTTGAAATCTTCCTGTCTTATCCTCTCTGAGTGCTAAAATTAATGGCATGTATCACCACAGCCAGATTTTCAGTTTTTACTGAAAGAGTCTCACTACATAGTAAGTAATCCAGCTGGCCTTGAACTCACCAAACTCCCCTGGTTGACCTGGAGCTTACGATTCTCCTGCTTCAGCCTCCCAGGTGCTGAGATTACAGATGTGTGCCCCCAGCCTGCTTGTGTGCGTACGCCTCTAACATTAACACTTCTCACCTCTCTAGCTCCCATAGGTCACCCCCACCAAGGGTCCTGCAGTAACCAAACTTGTTAGGCTTGGATTGAACTCAAATATTCTCCCTCCCATATTAATTTCCTAGAGTTGTTATAACAAATTACCACAAACCCAATAGCTTAAATAGCATCAGTTCTCTCACAGTTCTGGGAGTCTGAAATCTCGGTGTTGGCGGGGCCACACTCCCTCTGAAGGCTCGAAGGGAAGCACCCTTCTCTGTCATGTCCAGCTTCCGGTGGCCTCGGGTATTCCATGGTTTGTGGCTGTATCGTTCCAATCACTGTCTCCTTCATGTCACCTCTTCCCTCTGGGTGTGTCCACACCTGCTTCCTTCCCAGCCAGCGCATTGTGGGCGCCCTGAAATCTGGGTTCATTCCCCAGTACTTCCGGCTGCCAGAGTTTTCACCCACAATTCTCTCAGCCTGAGCTTTCCTTCGTGAATCTTTCTCAAAGACCATCTCCAACACCACTTCGGACTGATTATCCCTCGGGGGTGGGCAGCATTATTTGCCCCTCTGTCACGGGTCCTAGCTCCGCTGCCTTCATTACTGTGAGCCCTCTGTGTGTTTGGTGACCAACCAGATGACAAGCCTTGACCCTGCTCTTCTCATTTTCCAACAGGAGGCTCCTCCCCCTACACCCCACAGCCATCAGGAATGGTGTCTGTCACGGTTACCCCAGCCACTCAGCATCATAGTATCTCCTCTAATTTGGGTTTATTCAAATAATGCTTTCTGCAATTAAGATTTTTGCTATGGCTAGAAACATAGCATCTAACTCAGCCATTCTCAAACATCCAGGGATACCTCTCTTGCCAACTCTGGATCTCAAGATCCACTGGCACTTCCTTGGGTGAGGACTGCATGTCTCTGAAGGACCTGTTAGGAGCGTGGGATTAGAAAAGAAGCTTTGTGGGCGGGGGATGCTCCCTGGCACCTCACTTGCCTGACAAGCCCAAGGTTCTGAGTTTGATGGAGGGGGCACATGACCACACTTTAACCTACTCCAGGGAAAGGAACATCAGAACTGCCAGCCACTGTCTAACACTGAATGTTTAAGGGATTCGAAGACTCTTAGGCTCCTAGTCATGTGGGAACATGGAATGGTTCCATTTCCACTTGGTTTGTCACAACGGGAAAGAAAGACCAAAGGCCCACAGGGGGCAGAGTGTTGAGATGGTCCCCAGAGTCCCAGGCCTGTGTCTGCCAGCTGCAAGGCCCTCCCCTTCTGTGGGCCGTACCTGTGTATATCATGGGCTGTGGCTTCTCAGTTCATTCCCCAGAATCCTTAGAGGGTGCACAGCCAGCCTGTTACTGAGATTAGCATCAAGACATAGTCACCGTTGAGATTCTGCCACAGTGTCCAAGACTTCACTTTTTAAAGAGTGGAGACTATTTGTTGGTTTTGAAGTTGTGTGAGGGCCAGGTCGCTAGGACCTGAGGAAGGCCTCTGGGAGCTGGGGGCACAGCTAGCTGGAAAATGGGGCCCCAGTCCTACCGCTGCAAGGCAGTGAGCCTCACAAATGACCAGTCAGCTTGGAAGAGGACCCTGAACCCCAGATGAGCCTGGAGACTCGATGGCACCTCAGTTGCAACCTGGCCACAGACTCAGTTAACCTGGCCCTCAACTGCTGCCCAACAGGAAATGCAAGAGAACAAATTTACGTGGTTTTAAAGTTGCTAAGTTTGTGGGAAATTTGTTACACAGCAATAGAAAACCAATCTAACAACCCACCTGCCCACAGCTTCCCTTCACATCACCCATCTGGCTCTCCTCTGACTAAGCTCCAGTCACGCTGAGGCTCGAACATGTCCAGGGGCGCTGTCCTCTCCCCGACTTGGAATTCCACCCGTGACTACCTGCTTTGTCAGTGGTCACTGCTTATGTCCCGGGAGACATTCACTGGACCCCAAGCCTCAGAATTCATCCTCAGTGGCTACTGTGCCTGTGCGGTGCTGTGCACCTGGCCCACAGAGAGGACCTGTGGTGATTCAGTTGCAAAAACAGTCTTCACCTCAAGCCCCAGCTCCTATTTGCACCAACTGTGCTTCTGGGCACATTTCTTCGCCCCTTTGTGCCACAGTGTCCTCATTTGTCCCATGCAGACAATCCCAGACTCCTCGCTGGGAGGGGGAGGTTAAGGAGACAATGAATATCCATGGCCAGGCGTTATCAGAGGAATGCTGGCCCAGGCCACCAAAGCCCTCTGGGAAGCTCCCATAAACGGTAAGGATGTTTACATGAACACATTTACTAGAAATACTTAAGACTGAGGTGGAGGAAGATCTTTCAAGGGTGCGCTGGAGGCGGTGAGCTTGCCAAGCCGCAGCCCTGGGCAGGATCCTGGATAGCCTTTCCCCGGCAGGGAACAGATCTGGGGTCCGCCCATCTCAGCGGAAGCCCTGGCCTCAGAACTTGTGCTCAGCCCTCAGTAGCTCCTCCTAGGCAAAGGCTCCTTCCCCTCAGCTTCTTCCCTTTGCTTTTTCCCTCAGCCTCTGCTGATCTCACGCAGGGAAACAAGAACTCTTCGGGGCTCCAGGTTTTCTCTTCTCTCCTTGATCTAAAGGCTTTAAGCTTGCTTCATCTCTCAGCAAAACTATAAAAACCAATGATGAGAAAAAGTGAGAAAGCATCAAAGTCAGGCTTGTGCCTGTAATCTCTGCCCTCTAGGAGGCTGAGGCAGTAGGACCCCAAGTTCACAACTGAGCAACTTGACAATTTACAGACTGAAACTCTGTCTCAAAATGAAAAATCAAAAAGAGCTGGGGGTGTAGTTCAGTGGCAGGGCGCCTGCATAGCATGTGTGAGGTTCTGGGTTCAATCCCCAGTCAAAAAAAAAAAAAAAAAAGAAAACCTAAAAGGAGAAGCTGTGAACCCCAGGTTCCATGTGACTTTGCTTATAGACAGAAGATGAGAGCAGGAACACTTGAGGCCTGTCCCCAGGGCTAGTGGACACGAGGGAATCGTCCACCACTTCCTCTGGGCTCACTGAAGATCTGCAATCCTCTCCTGCAAAAATTTTCTCCTTTTCTTCTTGACTAGAGGTACAGTTTAGAAAGGAAAATAAATTTTTAAAAAATTATTTTTAAAAATTCCTTTAATTTTTTTCCAGGAATTCTTTAGCCTCCAGTCTTCTAAAAGCCACCGCAGAACCAGGAAGAAATGAGGAACAGGGGGGAAGCTCTGCCATCACCTCGTCTTTGATTTCCTAGGGAAGACACCCCCAAGGCAGAGGTCTCTTCCCAGTGTCACTGTCACCGGCTCTCCACCCTGTGCAGCTCCTCAGTATCTACTATTTGTTTATCTTTAATTTGGCTTCCAAACCCAGTGGAATTCATTGGGATGAACCACGAATGGAAAAGCATGACTGGATACCTGTAAAATCTCCGTCATGTCACACTGGGTGTGTAGAGAGGGGATGGTTCTTGGCTGAATGTTTAAATGCATCTACTGGAGCTTCTGGAAGTGATAAGGGGATTTGCAGTCGGGAAGAGGAACACTGGAAAGAGTCATTTCCAGACCCGGCCCTCCCTGGTTCAGCGTCAGGAAACCAGACCCGCCCGCGTCACGGACAGAGCAGTGCTGCCTGCCTACTTCACTACGGATACACTTCAGAAAAATGAAAGAGCTATTTCTGGGCTTGTGATTGATCAGGGTTGCTACGGCAACAAGAAACACTCACGAGAACCACGTTCAATGTCGGCAAACCAGAGTCTCAAAGAGAAAGGGTTAAAGGCATGTGGAATTTCTGAGTCAGTTTCCGGGTGGTGCTGAAGCCTCCACGCCTGTGTGGGGAGAGAGACGGTGCTGTGGAGGAGCGGGGCCCAGGGCGGCGCATTAGTTCCTGCAGGGCCTGACCTTCAGCAGCAGGGAGTGGCAAAACTTCCTGTTCATTCTGAAGGCTGTCCTTACCATTATCCCAGGATTTTCCCTCCACTCCCACTCTGCTCTCGGTCCACAGCAAAAACTGTTGTCTATACCAGTTAACAACACGAAATTTACTCTATCAGTGTGTCTCTAAAACCTATCCAATGAGGTCACATCTTCCAGGCCTGGGAAAACCACAATAAAGACAGGACTCTCTCCTGCTTGTTTTAGTCAGTGAGCCCATTCCCCAAGTCTGGAGTTTATCTGCTCTCTTTTTAAACTGCTTTTTAGAGACGGGAGCATGTGCTTTGAATGCATGAGGCTCTGGGTTTAAACTTCACTGCTAAGTCAAAGAAAGAAATAGCTTTGTTCACACACTTAACCCACCTCAAGTACACAGATTCATGGTTCTCAGTGTATTCAACCACGCTGTGCCGCCATTGCCACCATCGAATTGTAGGGCCTTCTCACCACTCAGCAAAGAAGTCTTGCATTTAGTAGTGCTCACTTCCCTGCTCCTGCCCATCCCCCACTGCCACCACCCTGCAAGCAGCTAGGTCTCCACTGTCTGTCTCTTTATGATTTGTTTGTTTGACAGGTTTCACAGAAATGAAGTCATATATGTGTTTTTTGAGGTCTCACTTCTTATTCCTCCTCACCAACCCAAGCCCTTCCGTGTCTGAGGGTGGCACTTCACATGGGGTTTATAATCAAGAAAGTTAAATGGAAGGGCCAGGAAGCTGGCTTGGGGCTGATGAAGTATTTACAAGTTTTCTAAAAGATCATTTCCTTTTAACTTTACTGGAACTCGAGATGTTCCTCTCTTGCCACCTGGCCCCGACAGCATACCATGTGTGTTGCTTGCTCTGAATGAGCCTGAGACTTCACGCAGATCTGCCCTTCTCCTGGCCAGAGTCACCTGGAGATGACATTGATTCACCAGTACTAATACTCTGTATTATCATATTAAATGGCCTCCAAGGCCATCTGGGGAATTTCAATTTGAGAGGGAACCATTAATAAAATTAGATTTGAAAATGTTTCTATTTTTTACCAACACAACACTCACTTCGAGAATGTTCCAAAGTGCTGGTGAGATCAAGGTAGAATTTGGGGGCTACTATCTTCCTAAAGCTACTGGAAGGTAAGTGTGAAGAGGGGTTGGAGCAACTGGAAAAATAAATGTGAAAAGCTACCATTGCTTATAAAACAGGAGACTGGGTGGTGAATGTGCATGTAGAAATGGTTGGCATCTATTTATTTTATTTTGAGCCAAGGATTTGTTAAGATATTAAATTCCCCAGGCTGGGTTTAAACTTGCAATCTTCCTGTCTCATCCTCCCAGAGTGCTGGAATTACAGGTGTGTGCCCAGCTTCTCTCTATTCTATTAAATCTTCATCAAGAAATTTTTATCTTTCCACGTCGGCAGAGTCCTTGCCATGAGTAGAAGGCAAAACACAAACTTCTCCTTGATTCACGGCAGGTTTCCAGTACACACGTGAATTTCACGAAGGTGTGTATGTCCACCCCCACCTCTTCAGATCTCAGCCATCAGGCAGGAAGTCAGGCAAAGGAAATAAAGAAGGCTACGTGGGCCCCCTTTCCAGTTCTGAGGGTTCTGGGGACCATGTGGGACTTTACCTGTAAAGTGTGTGGTCATCACGAGAGGGTGATTGGGAAGCACTCGCAGAGAGAACAGTTCCAGAAAAATGAGAAGAGTAACTCAAGTGGAGAAAAAAGTAAAAAGAATTTCAAAGCAATGAGAAGAAGAGGGAGACAGGGAACTGCATGTAAGTAAGAGGCAAGGATGAATCTGGAGAGTGACTTCCCAAATCTACACTGCGCAGGAAGAAAACTGGTGAAGAACAGCAGGACGAGGGAGAGGAGGGAGCTATGGCCCACGGGCCTGGGAGCAGCTGCCATAGCATGGGGTGTGCTCGGCCCGCGCGCTCCAGTCCACGGCAAGTCTGGGGGAAGCAGAGCCACGAATGGACCCCAAAGAGCTGAACTAGTGCGGTCAGCGGCTGGCACTTTAGAAAAAATGTACAAAGAGGGGCTTGGGAGCGGCCAGAGCAAACCCCCCATCTCATATAATCTCAGCAAACACCCTGGCTGTTCTGCCCGAGGCTCCTGCTTCACCAGGCTCTGACTGGCTGGACAGCTGAGATGTGGACCGAAGTCTGGGCGTGTGCAAAGGCCCTGCACTTCTGTGTTAAACTGCTCTTCCCCCGGCTCAGTTTGTGAGGCCAGTCTGTGCTCTGAGTGGAAACTAGTAGATGTTCAGTGTCCCTGAAAGCCTGTATGTTGAAGGTGTGGCCCCAGAGTGGTGTTGCTGGGAGGCGGCGGGACCTTTGGTGGGCAGGCCTGGTGCCTTGGGGCGTATGCTTGAAGATGGCAGTGGGGCATAGGTCTCTTCCACTTCCTTTGCCCGCTGGCCACGTGCCAGGCAGTTGAGCTCTGTCCCCACATGCTCCCACATGAGCTGCTGACTCACCAGGGGCTCACAGTGACAGGGCCAGTCATCATGTATTAAACCCTCTAATACTGTGGGTCAACATAAACTTTCTCCTTATAAATGAATTAGTTCAAATATTTCTTTATGGTGAATGAAAGCTCATGCACATACACGTCTGAATGCACAAACTTATCATTCCAGTGTTCTACTATGTGGTTTCACAGAACTGGCTCTGCTTGAAAAGGAACTTAAGGTGCTATGTCACCTGATTTCACAAAAGCAAAAGGTTTCATTACTGTTGGCCAATGTTAAAAAACAAACAAACAAAACAATCCCAGTACTTGATGGAGCCAGGCATGGTGGCACACACCTATAATCTCAGCACTTGGGAGGCTGAGGCAGGAGGATCACTGTGAGTTCAGGGCTAACCTAAACAACACAGAAATACTCTGTCTCAAAAAAATAATTTTTTTTTTCTTTTTTGAATCATAGTAACCCTCAGACAACGTAATAGCCCACTGAAATCTAAAATAAAATAACATGTAAGGAAACAGGCTTGATCCAATTTAATGGGCATAGGACAGGTTTGACCCCGAAAGAAGCTTCTGGAACTCCCTCAAGTTTCAGAAGATTAGCCTTGCACGGAACAATGTTCAAAGTACAAAGTGGGGTGGGATGTGTTACATACCACAGCTGCCTCTGATGGTGCACCAGGTAAACACTAGAGTAAATGCTTTAGAATGCTAAAGGCTCTGAGAAGCCTCACAGTAATGAAGTGTGTTCAACTTGGTACATCCTTCCCCTTCCCTAACTGTCTGAGCATCACCTTCAGTGGTAGTTATACATGATCTCAGACTGCTGCCACCCGAATGCTCTGGCACCCTGAGGATTTCTGAACTGGTGACCACAACACCAGGGCCTTACCATGGCCCTTTTTAAAAATTTTTTGAGACAGGGTCTTCCTTTGTAGTCTATGCTGGCCCTGAACTCACTATATGTGGCCCAGGCAAGCCTCGAACTCACAGCAATCACCCTGCCTCTGCCTCTTGAGTGCTGGGATTATAGGCATGAGTCACCGTGTCCAGCACAGTGGTGTGTGGTTACTGGGGATTGAACTCAGGACCTTGCGCTTGCCAAGTGGATGCTGAAACCACTGAGTTAAATCTAAATTCCTGGACCTCTGACTCTATTTCTAAATAAGGGTTACTTCCTTTGTTCCAAAAACTTCTGTGCTCCATTGCATATTCGGGGCTAATTGCGATTTAGAGATAAAAGTCATTTCTTAATCAGCTAAGCTGTTTCCATGACCTCAAGAAAGGAGACTTTGATTACCCCGAATCACACAGTAGATGGCTAGGTGAGTCTCTTGTTTCTTTCCAAACAACAATCTGATTAATAAATATATTCTTTGCTGGACTTGTTCCTGGTTCCCTAATGAACCGAGCAGTTCTGCTGTCTTCTGGCCAGGACCAAGTGGAAGGTGGGGGCGGGGAGGCTGAAGAAGGGAAACGGGATGGGGGCAGGATCACGGTCGTCAGTCCGTCTACCTCGGATGCGCGCCCAAACCTTCGATTACCAAGGAAGTGACGGGGCCCAGACTGTGAGTGAAATTCCTCCCCAAGACAGTTAGCTTCTTTCAGAAAAATAGCTCAATCTTCCTGTTGCCACTCCTGGGAAGATAACCGGAGTTCATCCTAGGTGACTGATGACTGATTCTTAAATGTGCGCAGCCCCGATGTTGCTCGCCAGTCTTATCTAAGCCGGAGCAAATAGTTCTATCTCTCATGGCAACTCAGTAGAGTCTGAGGTTCCCGTTACAGAGTCATTTCATTCTCCCTGCTCTATTGCAGTTTTGTTTTCATACTTCTTTCCTGTAAATAGGCAAAATGTCGGATGCCGGCACACTGTTCCTCGGGGCCTTCCCGCCTCGTGGTGTGGCCTGCCAATTTAGTGAAAGGAAAAGTGTGTCCTGTTTGTCACTGCCTCTTTCGTAGATTCTTATTAGAGGATGTGGAGGTGGGGATAATATAACGGAACTGTAGCACTGATATATGCCAACTGTATATTTGTATATTCTAGGGCGGTGGTGGCAAACCAGTGGCACGTGTGCCGCAGCAGGCGTTTGTGTCATCGAAAGCTCTAGGTTTGTCATCTCTGTTCAAGGTCTCTGTTACCAACTCATACAACTTAGGTTTTCAAATTCCTACAGAGAAGGAAAC
The DNA here is from genome assembly GCA_004026965.1 of Petromus typicus. Classification (NCBI taxonomy): domain Eukaryota; kingdom Metazoa; phylum Chordata; class Mammalia; order Rodentia; family Petromuridae; genus Petromus; species Petromus typicus. The sequence continues at coordinate 28,573 of PVIR01013134.1, read as the reverse complement.
TCCTTTTCCCTCATACCTGATGACTGAGGTTGAACTGATGCTGCTGAGTTATGTTCATCTTCAAGCACACATTTTTTTAAAGCTCTCAAAAAAACCTCCAGAATTGTCTACACATTTTGGAAGGCAGCCAATCTCCTCAGGCACCTTCCTTTGTGGCTTTACGAACTTCAGAAGAACCTGATTGTTTTGAAGAACTGGTTAAACAGTCTGTCCTCTGGAAAATCAGTGTGTTGTTCTTTGTTTAGTGTATAATTAAAATTTTTCCCATAATCAAGTTAAAGATACTTTCCACTTCCTGGGCAAATGGCATTTCTATGCAATTCTAAACACACACAGGCACTCCCAATGATGAACTGTTTACGTCTTGATAACTGAGATAATGCTGAAATGCTAGATGGCTCCAAATACAAAATTCTCTTGCCTGGTTTTTGTTACGATGGGGGCCGCCAGGTCTAAGGGACAGGCTGACAGTCAGATGTAGGGGAATCTCAGTTACAGATACGCTACTGCTCTGGGTGAACGGTGCCCCAGCAGCTGGGAGTTTTCAGAGCCCTAAGTGCTGCAGCTCTGAGGAAGGGAGGTGTGGTGATCCTGACTGGGAGTCGGGCACCAGGCAAGTTTTCCTTTCAAGTACAGAGCGGAAATATGGTGCTTGAAAAAGAGGTATTTGAGAGTAAAGGACTGAGGAATAAAGAGCTCAATTAAAAAGCATTTAGAGGGCTCGGGATTTAGCTCAGTGGTTCCGGCATCTGCCTTGCAAGTGCAAGGTCCGGAGTTTGATCCCCCAGTAACCACACACCACAATGCCAGGTGTCGGTGGCTCACGCCGATAATCCTAGCACTCAGGAGGCAGAGGCAGGAGGATTGCTGTGAGTTCCAGGTTTGCCTGGGCTATATAGTGAGCTCAGGGTCAGCCTGAACTACAAAGCAAGACCCTGTCTCAAAAAAAAAAAAAAAGGATTTAGAACAGGAAAGGAGAGGAAAGCAATTGGAAGCATCCCTTGCAAACTTTGGAAGCAGGCCCAGAGGCAGCACAAGGGCAGCCTTTTTAGCTCAAGCAGACCTGGACAGAGTGTGTGACCATAGCTGAGTCCACGCCAGGAGCGGCAGCTTCAGAACGTGCACTGCAGGCCTGAAGGAATGGACCTGGAGCCAGAAAGAAAGATCTGATCCCTAGTCACTGGGGAGACGGCAAGCAAAGCTGTCCTATATTTGGGATGGAAAATAAAAGCGAACGAATCAGAAAGAATGTGGCTTCCCTATGGAGAATTAAATCCAGCCCTTGGCCTGACATTGAGCGCTCCAGGATCTGTCCTCCACATGTCCTGATGGCCAGGATCCAGCTGTCACACCTGCGTCCTGGGCCAGAATAAGGAAGCTGTGGAAAGTTGAGCCCCGCCCCCATGTGTTGAAACCCTGACCTCAGCGAAACAGTATAATTAGTGAAGAGACCATCGGAGATACGTCATGTAGGTGTAGGTGGGGTCACCAGGGTAGGGAAATCACGACGAGATTAGTGTCCTCAGGAGACCAGAAAACTTGGTTTCTGTCCTTGCTGTGGGAAACACAGTGAAAAGGTGACCGTTTTTTTTGTTTTTCCTTTCTTCTTCTTTTTTTTTTTTTAAGGTGACCATTTTCAAACCACTCAGAGAGCCCTCACCAGGAGAGGAATTAGCTGCCAGCTTGACCTGGGACTTTCCAGCCTCCAGAACAGGGGGAAATAAATGTCTATAGTTTAACGCTACCTCCCATTCTATGGTATTTTGCTAGAGAGACCCAAACTGGCCAGACAGCCTGTCTGTGACTCCAGAGGAGGAACTCCCCCATCCTTCGGGGCAGCCTGAATCTCCCTTCTTCCGGGGATGGATCTCTCCCAGATGGTGCTTCTTTCTCCTTCCTAGAACCCGTGGACTGCACTTCATGGGAGCGCTTATGTTTCACACACATCTTCCTTGCAGTACTGACAGTTATTACGCATCAGCTCTGACTTCACTTTTCCTAATGCTGCCCCACCTTTTGGCCAGTTCACATCCTGAGCTAATCTACAGGCCGGAGGGACTTCCCCACCAGCCCCACAGAGCACCTGGAGTTACTATGGCAGGTCCACATCAGGGCAGGCAGAGGCTTACACTTCTTGTTTCTTCCCTGGCCATGGTCCACCAGTGTGCCCTCAGGTGTGACCTGGTTATTGTCAAGAGCACTTCTGCCACACTGCCACATCTCATCTTAGAGGTGCCAGGGAAAATGAGACCCCTGCGTTAACGTGCACGAAACCGTGGATCTGATCCCCAGTCAAAAATTACACAAAATGAATCCAAATACAATCAAAATACACCTTTTAGAACAACTGTGTCCCATGCAACATTTGGATAACCTTACACTAAAAATTATTTCCTATTTATCGGAAAACTCAAATGTAACTAAATAGCCTCTACTTCTTTTTGCAAAAACTGATCACCTTGGCTCCCCAGCATGACATGGCTGAGCACCACGCATAAGACTGCTGTGTCCTGTCCTTGCCGTTCTCCCACACCAATGACCACAGCCCTGTCCCTCCCCAAAGCTCCCGGCCCCAATTCAGAGGCCCATAGTCTGCTCTTCACACTGCAACTGCAGGGTTCCCCAGAGCCATTCCTCTGACCTCTGGTCTACACCTCTGTTGGAAACCCAGCATGGCATTGCCCAGCCCAGAGTGCATGTCTGGTGCCAACCTGGCACCTCAGCTGGGTCCCCCTCACCTCCAGAAATCCCTGTCTTGCCGGTGACTCCAGGCTTTGACCAGAACATCCCACTATTTCATTGAGAATGAGACCCCACAGGGCGGGACAACAGCTGCACATTATGTAGGCTTCCTAAGTGAGTGCTGACCTCAGACTAAGAGTTAGCACCCAAGGGTATGGACTGGGCAGGAATTCACAAAAAAATAAAGTCAGAGCAGGATAATATAATGAGGAACCAACTCAGACTTTGAGTCCAAGAGAAATGGTGAATAAGAGACTACAACTGCAACTTCTTCATGTTTTTGTCTCCAGTTTAGGTCGAATGGGAATAAAATGATTTATGGCTCTCTGGAAGTCTGATGAGTGACCCAGGAATATGCAGGGCCTGGTAGAAGGACAGAAAGTCCCTCAGAAATTCTCAGAGGTGACCACGGCACACAGGAGGCTGGTCCGAAGTCTTCTGGATGGAGAAGGACTGTCTTTAGGGCTGGGTAGCCCCACGCAGAAAGGCTGGATAAGTCATATTTTGGGGCTGGCACTATAGCTCTGTAGTGCTAGCCTAGCATGTACGAGGTTCTGGTATAATCCCCAGTAGAGAGAAAACAAAAAAAAAACTCATATTTTTATTCTGTTTTCAAAATGTTACATCCTAATACATATTCTTAAAAAGATGAACTCCATGTTATCAATGACATTTTGGACTTTATTTCTCTGCTAATATTATCTATCATGTCCACAATTTATGGCACTATCAGTCGTTTTGATAGTTTTAGGTCCAATCAAAGTAATTTAATTCTAAGGCTCACCAGGCAAATGCCTGCTTTTGTGTAGCCATGTGGACAAGACTAACAGTCCAAGTGCAGGCTTTCGGTGAAGCAGAAGCAGGACGGTACCAGGTATCACTAACACAAAACAATTTCCTGGACACTTGGTGCCTTCCAGGAGCACAACTGCAACCCGGGCCACATGGAAGAGGACTAAGATCTCTTCCCGTGCGTGCTCCCACGGAGCATTCATGGTGGGGACAGTGGTTCTGGCATCACCTGGTACGCAGCAATGAATGTGCACGGAATATTTACCATGCTTTCAGCCAGGATCTCAAGTGAATTACTTAGTATCATCTTTACATCCCCTTGTATGAGACAGTAATTACTGTCTTCACTTCTGAATGAAGAAAGGAGGTAATCTGCAGAAGCCCTAATGTGCGACATTGCCGCGTCATAATGAGCATCGGAGGCAGGACTGAGCCACTTCCAAAGTCCACCATGATGGGTCAGCAGCAGTGCAGTGGGGGAAACCACTCAGCTGCCATCTATCCGCAGGTGCTGACAGCCTCCCCTACACTAGGTCTTGAGTTGGCCAACTCCAGCCGCAGCCCGGTGGAAAATCTACGTGAATATGACTGTGCCAGCATGTTTTGTTTAAAGTTGTTTGTGAATGCTTTTGCAATAATAGAAAGGTATGAACCACAAAGCAGAAAATATTTAAAATGCCATCCTCTGCAGAAAATATTTTCCAGCCTCTGTCAAGATGACAGGATGCCTCTGCTAGTAACTTGAAGAAGGAGGAATTTCCCAATTTTAGAAAAGTTAACAGGCTCAGAAAAGTATCGTAGTATATAATTATCAACAGTCCTTCAGAATAAATAGATTTAAGAAAATTTTGAATACCCTTTTTTTTTTTTGAGACAGAATCTTGCTATGCAGTTCAGGTTTATCTTGAATTCATTATGTCGCCTAGGCTGGCTTCTAACTTGAACTCTCAGTCACCCTCTTGCTTCAGCCTCTGGGATTACTGGCATTCATCACCCCACCCAGCAATTTCTTTTTGAAAAATCTTCTCCAGAGAGGGGCAGGAATTTATCTCAAGTGATAGATATGGCACTGACTTTGGAAGCACAAGGGTCTGAGTTTGATCCCCGGTACACACACACACACACACACACACACACACAGACACAGACAGAATGGACAAGGATGCAACCATGAGGCAGCACAAATTAAAAACTAACGGGGGGACAGGGATTTAGCTCAGTGGTTCCGGCGCCTGTCTTGCAAGTGCAAGGACCCGGGTTTGATTCCCCAGTGGGTGTGGAGACTCATACCAGCAGCAATCAGTACTATAAACCACAATGCTGAGCATGGTGGCTCACACCTGTAATCCCAGCACTTGGGAGGCAGAGGCAGGAGGATTGCTGTGATGCGAGTTGGAGGCTGAGCTCAGGGCCAGCCTGAACCACAAAGCGAGACCCTGTCTCAAGCCCCCCCCCCCAAAAAAGCCAAAAACTAATGGGGCACTTGCTGGGAACTCTAATCCAGAGAGTACAAAGGCCTATCTGACTCCAAAGTCCACATCAGTGTGTCTATCTGTCTGTTTATCTTCCCGCATATCTATCACTCTTGCACACATTCTATCAGGCCATAACTCTTCACTAAGGGCCTACTATGTGCTGGGTACTTAGCTGACACTAAGGCCATGATGAATCCGTTTCCTACATTTCTCTCACCGTCACTCCCCTGCATGTTTTGATTGAAATGAAATATTCAAATATCACAGATCAGTTAACCATTTTCTTATTATGACCACTTGACTTGTGAGCTACTGGAGAAAATAATCCAAATGAAAAACCATAGCACAGTAATATTGTAGAATCTCTCTCAATAATGATTTCAGAGACTTGTAGGACAAAAAGTCATTAAATTATCTTATCTAGTCACAGAGAATGCCCACTGCAGAATTCTGAACTCTGGATATAACTATTTGCACATCATAATGGTTTTAAGGTTCTCTAAAACATTCTGCCACAACTTCGGTAGTCTCTTTAATTTTATGTTGCTGGAAACTGTTCTTCCAATTTAGAGAACTATCACCAATAAAGCAGTCAAACTCTTTAAAAATTACAATCAAAAGTTAATTATGAGAGACTATCAAAGAACTTTAAATTAACATTAATATTCTTGAACAAATGAGAACATTCAAATTATTGTACTACATATAATTGTGTAACAGCCTACATTTAAATATTTGATTCTGAATTATTCCTTTTTAAAAAATTATTACATTGATAAGACAAGGACAGGAAATGTTCTAATCACTCTACTGATTACACAAAGAACATTTTCTTGAAAAAATTAAATGAAACTTACTGTGTATTCTGTTTCCCGGTGTTCATTGGAGAGGAGAAAAAAGAAAAAAAAAAAGAGGTTAGGATGATTTAGACCACACATAGGTAATATAAAACCACAGAACTAACAACTACTGGTGAGCTATGATTATTATTACAAATATGGTAAGGAAAATCCAAAAACTAGATTTTCTTAAATACACATCTTTATGTCTGTTCTGAAATTCTTTCACCTGACACTTCTGCGGTTGGGCAGATAGGGACAAGACAAGATTCAATTAGCCTATAGGTTTGTGGCTAATTAAAAACCTAAGAGTTGGCATTATAAAAGCAGAATTAAAAACTAATCACTCTGGTAAAGCATTTCATTAACCACAAAGAAAATCTTTTATGTGGAAAAGTAGCTTTCATAACCGATACAGAGTTTATTATGATGTCAACAGGGAATCCCAAGTTTCAGCCTGTTTCAGCAAAAGGACCAAACCCAAATTATAAGCAGCCACAGTTTCCAGGACAGTACACAGTACACAGAGTTTATTATCACTGTATTGAAGGAAAATGATCATAAAGATTTTCTTATTCAAGAGCAAAGGAAGTCATGGGGGGGGGGCAGGTGGGGAGACTCAGAAACTTTCTTTTCTATTTCTTTTTGGGGGTGAGGGTCTTGAACTCAGAGACTTTGCACTGAGCTATATCCCCAAACTTTTAAAAACTGTGTGTCTATTATTCAGACAGGATCTTGCCAAGCTGCCCATATTAGGCTCAAATTTGCAATCCTGCCTCAGCCTCTTAGAATGCTGGGATTACAGGCCTGTACCACTACACTCAGTTTAAAAGAAACTTGAACAAAACTCACAAGCAATGTTTTTGAGGAGACAATTATAAAACAAGTCAAAGCAAAAAGGCCTTTACTTTCTTTCTCCTCAGGCTCCCACAGGCCATTCATGGCTAATCAGCCCTAACACAGAGAAATTCCACTAGTACCAGCCCTTTCATTCACTCCATGCAGTTCTACTAAAGACTTACCTGTAATTGTGTAGGGATAGTAGTTCCAAGCCTTCTCTGTCACATAAAATATTTTGGGGACCACAGCTCTAGCCCAACTAGGCAGTTTGCTAAAAAGACAGAAAGAAGATGATTAGAGTCTGTTCAGAGCCTCTATGCTACTACAGCTAACTAGGTAAACAGCTAGAAAAGTCAGAGGAATTCTCAGGCGTCTGATCTCTCTGGTCTCTACTACATCATCAACCACCTCCCATGTGTATTCATGTGCTCTTAAAACTCATAAAGGCCAAGGATTTAGCTCAGTGGTTCCAGCGCCTGCCTTGCAAGCACAAGGTCCCAAGTTCAATTCCCAGTAATCAAATAAAACAATGCTGGGCATGGTGACTCACTTGCATCAGCAATTAGTACCACATACCACAATATTGGGTGTGGTGGCTCACACCTGTAGTCCCAGCACTTGGGAGGCAGAGGCAGGAGGATTGCTGAGTTCGAGGCTGAGTTCAGGAGCAGCCTGAACTACAGAGTGAGACCCTGTCTTAAAAAAACTAAAAACAAAAAACAAAAACAAAAAAACTCATGTAGGCAGAGGGTTGCAGCCTGCTCCGGGGAAGTAAGGGTTGTAGAGCTGTAAGCCTATCCTTTCACACTGGATTCGCAAGATCATGAAAACTTGGGGCCTTTTCAGGTATTCAGGAGAGTGTGACCGAGCTGGCCCTCGACTTCTAGCAGTAATATGTTAGAAGTAGTACAAAGGGAGGGCATGACCATTACTTATAATATGCCAACTGGATTGGTTTGATAAACATCCAGGAGCTAAGTACACTTCAGTGTGGGGCTGGGTGGAATTCAGAGGCAATACCTTGGGTGATCGACATGGTCCCTAACAGGTTCTTCTCCGGGACTGTCTCCCTGCTCTGCTCTGCCAACCCTTCCGCCACGGTGTTTCTGCCTTCAAGCCAGCTGATTACGGGCTGAGTGCCCTGAAACCGCGAGCCAACCTGAACCTCCTCTCCTTTCTGTTGTGCGTATTGGCTACTGTGTCTTGGAAAGGGAAGCTTCCTGATACAGACGCTTAAACTCAAGTGGAGGGAAACACAGGCATATGTTAGACAGGGTATTCAGGCTAACAGCCAAAGGAGCTGCCTTTACAAAGTGAAAAACAATGGGCCAGGGACGTAGCTCAGTAGTACCACACCTGCCTGGCAAGTGCAAGGTCCTGAGTTTGATACCCAGTACCACAAAAAAAAAAAAAAAAGGAGAAAGAAAATGAAAAATGGAAACTTGGAGGTACAAAGAGCTCCTTAATGGTTCAAAACATAATTCCTTGATGGCTATAATGGGTTGAACTGTGTTTCTAAAAAGGACATGCCCAAATCTTAACCTCCAATACCTGTGAATATGGTTTCATTTGAAAACAGGGTCTTTGAGATGTACATTAACTAAAGGATCTCAAGATGAAATGACCCTGGATTTAGGGTACCTCCTAACTCAAGTGACTGGCATCCTTATTAGAGAAGGAGAGGAAGATTTGGGATTCGGAGACACACAGAAATTGTAGTACTACGACAAGCCAAAGAACACCAAGAGACTGCAGAACAGCCGCCCCCAAACAGTCCAGCACTTCCAACACCACCTTGGTTTTTTATTCCTGGCTCCAGAACCATGATGAGAGATAAGTCAGTGTGGTTTTAGGCCACCCACTTTATGGGCAGTTTGTTATGTCAGCTCTCGGAAACTAATCTGTGACAGAGCCATTCCTGTGAAACAGAGGCCTGGACAGCTATTCGCAGAAAACAAATTCTCAAAAAGAACAGGGCCCGAGGTCTGTTGTAAACTAAACACTAATTAAGTTTTGTTTTGTTTTCTGCCAGAGGTAAACCCAACAGCTTAGCACGGGCCCAGGGAATTCTACAAGTATCTCCTATAATATTTAAGGAATGTACGATAATTGCTTAAAATTCATCTGCATGATTTTACTTCGCCCTCGGCGCCATATCCAGGGTTTTTCTGTCTTCCCAGAGGCTGCTACTTTACTTCTTTCTTGTTCTGGTGCCTCCAGCTGAGTGTGGGATGCTTTCATCTAGCATGGAAACACCCAGGTGACAATGTAGACATGTAGTTTTTTAGGGTAAAGAACATCAGTTCTGAATTCTAAGCTGATATAAGCAAAAAGGAAGGATATCATGCTAACAGAGTGGAGCTCAGTTTCGGACAGCTACCCCCCTCCTGGACGTGGAATATAAATGACAATCAGAGCCAGTAAAGTGAAGTGTTCCTTGTCCATCATCTCAGATTGTTTCTCTCATTTATGACAGTATTCAGGCTCAGTTTTGGAAAAGACAGGTATGTGTTTTCCATGGCTGTCCAGACCTAACGCAAAACTCTGGGCTGAGTCAGTTACAACAAATGGGAGAAATCAACACTGCTCTGGAGCTGACTAGTGTCAGTTGAAGGTTGTTGCTCTCAGGTGGGCAGTGAGGAGAGAGGCAAAACCATTATAAAATTCACATAACACTTCTTCTTGCTGCTCTAATGCAGGATTTCTCCCTCCTATAAAGTCATCTCTGCAGTAACTGCTCATTTACCTTTCCTTCTCAATTCTCGAAGGATGGAGCAGCTCCCTGACAGGGCTTTTATAGCTTCTGGGGATGATTGATTTCCTCAGTCGCTGAGGCGGAGTGGGTCTGAAACTTCCCCCAGGGCGCTCCTGTTCAAGCCACACCTCAGAGCAATATGCCAATGAATACTGCAGGCAGAAGTGAATTCTGGCCACAGGAAAGTGCTTTCTTAAACTTTTAGTGGACTGAAACAAGGGTGGAGACTCTGCAGTAAATAAGCAAGGCATTGTTTAGTTGAAACAAAGTGCATATAGCTCCCCACACCCTTAGAGCCCATTCTCCACAATCCACTACTGAGAAGCGTTCCATCTCCCTTCCATGTGTCCTTAGATCCTCCAGGCTCCTCTTGGGTAGCACTCCACATAATTCATTCCCTCTAGCACTTAAAAACCTTGCCAGCAAAACTGCATTCCTAAGTAACAATCATTTTCTGGAAGGAAAATGAGAACCACTGGCTTTTTTCCATCCACATGGAGACTCTTCCTCTTCAGAACTGGTCAGGACTCCTGATGATGGACTCTTTATTTTAGCTGTTTCATGCATCAACTCACAAAGGATAAGTAGTCTTATAACCAACTATCTCTTCCAATGAGATGCCCTAAAAAAATTACAGTCACTTAGCTAAGATGTCTGCTACAGTTTTATGGGACTCTTCTGACTTGGACTGGGAAGGAGTATAAGTATAAGCCATAGACTTCCGGTATAAACCATAGACTAAGTACTGAAGGCTTTTGCGACAAGTCCCATAATGCACTTGCTATAGTTTGGATGTGAAAGATCTCCCCAAAGAAGCCTTCCTGGAAGACAGTGGGACTGTTACAAACTGGGCTTGGGCAGGAAGTCCTCTGGTTGTTAGGGCTGTGCTTTTCCAAGGGGCTTGGCACCCTGGCCCCTTCTTTTCTTCTTGCTTCTTGGCCACAGTGCTCCCTCCCCTCCACTGTGACCTGGCACCTCCACTGGAGGCCTAAACACAATGGTGTGCCCCCTTACGGCCCACAACCTCTAAAACTGAGTCAAAAGTAAATCTCTTCTCTGTATATGGTCATCCTCTCGGGTATTTTGTTAGAGTGACAGAAAGCTGACTAACACAACGCTATTTTAGTATTCTGAAGCCCACTCACAGACCTGCTTTCAGCCTCCTTTCCCCAGAACACATTATTATTTGAATCATTTTTGTCTGAGAATGTAAAATTTATTTTTCCCCACAGCAATGATTTATCAAGGACCTGTAAAGGAAAGTGGAATTAAATTAGTCTCCACTAGTGCTGTCACTTTCGTGATGTATACTGTCACACAGCCTACAAGTCTAGGAAAAAGCCTGTCACTCAAACTCACTACCAGGTGTCAAAAGAACCACCTTTCTTCTGAAGAAGCAGAGAGTCTAAACCAAGCCCTTGCCTGGACTGAGATCAAACCTCCCAATGGCCTATCTTACCAAGGCTCAGGCTATCAAGACAATCAATCCTCAACTCTTTCTAGAATCTGAAAACACATGAACAAGGAATGATACTACATCTGCATCACGTTCCTCTAGATGTCTCTGTCCAAAAAAAACAAAAAGCCTTCTAAAGACAGCCTTCAAAAGACAGGCTTTTACACTTTAGTGTGAAAGATAATATATCAACGATGCAGGCAGGTTTCCAGCTCATCTTTGTTCAGCTTTAGCATTGAAATTCTCCTGTGCCAGGAGAGTCCTCAGTCCCAGGCAAACTGGGGCAGCTGGTCACCCTAGAATGGTGGTTCTCAACAGAGAGTGACTTTGGCCCCTACCCCCAGAAATACTTTGCAATGTCTGAAAGGTTTTCAATGTCTCGACTGAGATGGGTTCAGGAGTTGCTACTAGCATTATGTGAGTAGGACAGGGATGCTGCTTAACCTCTCTCATGCATGGAAAGCTCCAGATGACAAGTAAGTATCTGGTCCAAAGAGTCAACAGAGCAAAAGGACAGTCTGTCTCTCATCTTCTATAAAACCAGGCACGTGGCCTGCCTCTCATCTCCCGTAGCCCCAAGGTTCCCTAAACCACAACTTCTCTGATAAGAGGGCCTGTTGGGAACAGGTCTGCTCCGATCAGGCCTCGGGTCAAGGGTGTTCCCCTGGTAGCCCATCTCACACTGAGCGTATGCTCATTTGGGATTTGTTCCGGAAGGCACTGGACACCATCAGGCTAAATATGGTCTAAAGGGAATCTAATTGCATTTTCTCGATTAGAGGCCAGAAAGACAACAGTCTCAACTGGAAATCTAGGACTTACACCTTGCTAGTAGAAAAGCCAGTCTAGCGATTTTCTCCTAGACGAAATCCTGTCGCTTTCTGCCCTGAGATCATGTCTTTCTAAACGGTACCCTGCTACTCTGGTATCCTCATTTCCTTCTGGCCTAGGAAGAATGTGTGGAAAGTTGGCATCGGACAATTATTTGGTAATAATCAATGGCTGTTATCCGGCTGTGTGGACAGTCGTTTCTCAGGTCTTTCAATTTCTCCAGATGCTCTGATTCATTCAGTCCTCTTCCAAATGGCTGCTCGGGCTGGTCCTTCTGCTGTGCCCTTAATGTGACTGTTTGTACAGCAGTAAAGAGATGAGCAGAGTTTCTGGACCATGCCTGTCACCTGCGGGAGTGGGGGTGCTGCAGGCTCGCCCACAGGAACTATCCGGAAACAGAACATGACACACACCCCACCATCCTCCCGACTTAAAAGTTGTTGGATTAGGGGGAAAAGGCCTGCGTCGTGCAGGTTCTTGGGAGGATCTGCCTGGAGGCTCATGTGGTCGGTGGGCTGGGGAGCTCCCAGGGGTGAGAGGCAGAGTCAAGGAGGAAACCACTTGGCTGGGTGTCCTGCAAATCTGCTCTCTGATTCACTGTGGGAAGCAGTTGTGGGAGCAGAAGAGAGGCCAGGCAGCAGGAGGGCTTTGTGTTGTTGTTGTTTGAGACAGGGTCTCGCTTTGTACTTCAGGCTGGTGCTGAACTCAGCCTGGAACTCAGCAATCCTCTTGCTTCTGCCTCCCAAGTGCTGGGACTACAGGGGTGAGCTACCACGCCCAGCATTGTGGTATGTGGCACCAGGGATCAAACTTGGGTCCTTGCACTTGCCAGGCAGACACTGCAACCACCTGAGCTAAAATCCCTAGTCTCCAGCATGAGGGCTTCTGACATGATCTTAAGCACTGAGGTGAGGATGGACAGAATGGGATGGAATGAAAGGTGTGCAAGGAGGAAGCCTCTCACGTGCATCGGTATTTTTCCATAACACTATCACTTTCTTAAAATAGTATATGTGTTTTTCCCCTTTAGGACAATAAAAATACTTACATAGAATATATAAAAATACATATTCTAAAATATATAATGCCCCTATCCGTAATGGCTACAACACACTGTCACTCCCAATTAGAAGATGAGTCTCCCAAGAGCAGGAATTTTTGTTTGGTTCACTATTACGTTTCCAACATCCAGAATGGTGCTTGATAAATATCGACTGAACAAAGGAAGACTGTCTTTATATATCCAGAAGGCACAAATGATCACAAACTTTCCTTGAAAGCAGCATGGGGATAGGCCAGTAGGTCAGGATCTACGACTCTGATACTTTCTCCATCCTAAAGTCACATAAGCTCGGTGCACTGTTTGGCTCACTGGATGTTGGAGAGCTGGGAGAACAGGAAGAGGAAGTGGGAAGATGGCCACAAGGTTCTACTGAGGTACTGTTAGACGGAAGGACCAGCTGGAGCCTTTGCATCCCAGCTGAAAGCTATCCCCTCTCCACCAAAGCAACCGGAGACCAGCAGAGTTTGCCATGGGGAGTGAGGGCCACAGAGCGGGAAGAATGTGCTCTCTGTGCATAATCCATTCGGGCACTAGCGGAATCACCATTAGAAGCTGGCAATTTTCCCTGACTGGCAGCTGCCAGCACAGTCTAATTAATCCAGCAGCCGTGGTGGTGGAGAACATGACACTTCATGATTGAAAAACAAGCCTAAGAATAGGCTTCAGCTTTTTTCCAATGCCCTCCACTCCTACCCTCACTGCCTTTTCCCACGGGTTTTAGTGGGAAGGGACTGGAGAGCTGCAGTGACAATACAAGGTGACAAAAGAAAACTCCACATTTGTTTGTGGGTTTTATTTAAAATGATTCCAGAATCTGATTAGAATATTTCCTCTTTTCCTTTAATATCAGTTGAAACCAAAACTTTTGAAGATAAGCCAAGAACTACAACTTATTTGGTCAGTTGACCTGGATGAAGGGCCCAAGGACAACCACCAAATGTATTACTGTATTAACATTCATGTGAGTGGACTAATGTATTAGTGCTAATATACCAAATGCATTAGGTGACCACAAAAGTGTGCTGCACCAACCATGTGTCAGATGCTGCAGGAAGAGCAGGAGAATGGAGCACCAGCCCCACAGACTATGGTAAATGAGAGAGAAGTACTAAAAAATGAATAACATTTTAAAGGGACATTATACTCAATTAAATATGTGGACTTACCATTAGGTAAATGCAAATTAAAACCACAATCAGATAGCACTTTGAGTTGGTTATAGTAAACACACACACACACACACACACACACACACACACACACACACACAATGGTACCCAACAGTGATTATGTGGAGAAAGCAGAATTTTCATGCATTGCCCATGGGAATGTACAATGAATGGTACAGCTACTTTGGAAAGTATTTGAAAGTTCAATTCTCTACCCACTGGTAGACAGTAGACAGAGCACACTGGAGTATGTCTGAGATTAAGATACAGAAACGCAAAAGGAGGCAGTCGGAGTTCACTCACAACTGTGTATGATGGTTGGATATGGCCGAGATAAGGGATGGTGCTAAGCCATCTACCTCTGTTTAATGACAGTCATAATCACTAGGTCTTGGGTCTTCCAAAGCTGCCTTGACTCCTACCCATTCTTATGCTTCTAGAGAACTCTGCAGGCCCTTAACATCCTCCCATGCAGTGCAATTTCTGCCTAAGACAGAGTCAGTTTCTTTTGCTGGCTATGAACCTGGTCTGAGACAGTCTCAGCTGGTTCATGCTCTACTCATCCCATACCTAACTTACGCACCAGTCAAAATGAACGGATCCCTGAGAGATATATGTCTGGGTTTCATGTAGTGATAATAACTATGGTTGAATCTAATTCCCATTTGAACAATTTGTTTTTTCCACATTAGTTGGAGAGGAGGCTCTGAATATTTCCAGGGCTTCTCTAATAGTTACTTTGGGTAATAAATCAATAAAGCAGTTCCTGAATGTGATTTCACTTCCCATATAGATCTATGTAAGAAAGTGTTTCACTTACTTTGCTAGCTCATGAATTCAAGTCCACAGAGCACTATATTTAATAATATAAATTACTAAATGAGCACCAGGAACATCATGATGCTAATCTCTCAGGAGCTGCTCCCATGTAGACATACACAAGAAGGACAGATGGACTCACAAATGCTGAAACCAACCAGGCTTGCACACTACCTTGGTTAGATGACAAGGACTGTGCTTGACTTACTAGCACATTTAACAATAAATATTTTAGTGAATTATGATTCTGAAGCTCTCTTGCCAATGTGGTAGTCATAGACTTGGGCACTCGAGAAATGAGTCAACTTGAGAACATCTTAGGTTCTGACTTCAAAGAAATGGGTTTGATTTTCTTTTATGCTTATGGCAATCCACCTTATTAAATCTTAGTTCTGTAACATATGAATTCTTTCTTTTTTGCCAAATATTAAATCCTGCTTATTCTAGGATACGTGCCTCTTCCCTTCCAAATAAGCCAAAATCCTTTCAAATTATAAAATGATGGACCTAGTTTAGTCTTGTCTAAAAAACAGTAAAGTACTTCTTATGTCTGTGCCTCTTTGGCTACTCATGTGTGCCAAGGCAAGAGTCAAAAGAATATCTGCTACATACTTCTAATGGAGCAAATCAGAATTTGGAAGGATCTTCCAGACTGTCCCATTGAACCAGCCGTTTGATTCGATCAACCACTCATTAGATGTCTCGATCTGCGCGAGGACAGCCTGAGGGGGGGTGTCCTCCTCCTGCTCACAGACCTCCGTGACAGCATAACTATGAGGCACCCAGTCATAGCCTCCGACGGTTGTGTGTGTGTGCTTAGAAATTCCTCTCATAAACTGAGCCTAAGTCTTTCTCCTGGCATCCCCATCCATTGATCCTGGTGCTGATGGTCTTTTAACTCTTCTCCACCTAACAGCACCATGATACACCTGAGTCTGGCCCGTCAGGTTAACAATCTTTGGCTTCTTCAGTCATCTGTCCTATCACTAGAGTTTCTAGCCTTTCCAACTCACCACGTGTCTCTGTCCATTTAAAAGTGTGTCATTCAGGAATGACAAAAAATAATCAGATCTCTTCCAACTGGTGGAAAATGAGGCAAGATTATCGAATACTGCAGATGGTTATAGTTATCTTACTTCATTTCTAATGAAATGGGTGAATAACAATGCTTGCCTATGTGTATCTGTTATACATACATGTACATCCTTATATATGCACACAAAATTATGTATTTGTGTACACATATAACAGTCCTCATGTTACACTGTCAACCAAACTCATTGTTTCTTTCAGGTAGAAATCCTTAATCTCATACTTGTATAATCAATATTTTGGAACCCAAAATAAGACCATTATTTTTGCCCATTTAATTTCTTCTTGGTAGAAAATGGTTCATAATTTCAAACTACTAAAGTTTTTCTGAATTTTAGATCTACTATCATTCCGGGTAATAGATTTCTCAAGAGTCTGGAAAAGATATTTTCTAGATATTTAGCCAGGTATTGATTGGCTGAGCTCAGCCTGCCAGGTACTATTACCTCTAAATCACATACAGACTTTCCTCTCTCGGCTGGTACTCTCTGTGTCTCCTAGGTTAGTCCCCCAGTCACGCTGCTACCCACTCCTGACAGCAACCAGGCAGTATTCCTTCACCTGATTTATATGAAAAATACTGTTTAATTGTGGCGAATTTCAAACATGCAAAGAAATCAAGATAGATTAAGGCTATAGCTGAGTCATCGATCTTGCTAGCATGCATGAGGCCACGAGTTCAGTACCTGACACTGGAGGGATAGAATGAGAAACACACATATTTATGCCTCTAGTACACAGATTTTAAAGAATATTACAAATTTTATGTATAAGTTGGAGTAAAACTGACCTTTTCCAGTTTACACTTGTATGAACTGGGTTTATTTCAGGGCTGGGGATTGAATTCAGGGCCTTATGCATGTTAGGCAAACACCCTACCAGTGAGCTATCCCCCAGCTCTAGTTCCAGGAATCTTAACATTATCACAGAGATGGAACAAATCAACATTCTCTCAAATTTGTGATGATCTTTTTACTTTATTGGGGGGGGGGTGTTAAATGTTATAGATAGATGTAATAAAGTTTCTTCCCATGTCAACAATTTTCTCTTTCTCCTAAAAGTAATCACCGGCCTGACAACAGCTTTTCCATGTTGCTGTTACCATATCTGTAAACAATATATATGTATTGTATACATAAATGTAGCAATATTCTGTTTCATCCCTCAAATCATCCCTCATATCATATAATACTGAGGATTAAATTCAGAGATTTTTAAATTCTTTATATTTTGAGGCTAAGTCTTGTTAAGTTGCTGAGTTATCCAGGTGGGGCTAGATACTGTGATCCTCCTGCCTCAGCCTCCCATAATGCTGGGATTACAGGCATGTGCCACCACGTCCAGCTGTTTGTTATTCAGAGCTTGCCTATTGCATCTTACGAAATCTGTC
Source organism: Petromus typicus (assembly GCA_004026965.1). Taxonomy (NCBI): domain Eukaryota; kingdom Metazoa; phylum Chordata; class Mammalia; order Rodentia; family Petromuridae; genus Petromus; species Petromus typicus. The sequence goes on along the minus strand of PVIR01013134.1, from coordinate 11,310 downwards.
AAAGTATATCAGGCTTATTAAGTTGAACTACTGTGGAATTTTCCATTATGTAAATATACTATAATGTGTTCCCAAAGATATTTGAATTGTTTTCATTTATTTTCCATTGCCTGAAGTGTTAGAATCAATCTCCTGGTACCTCTCTGTTGTGCACGGTGTAACAACTTCTCCAGGGTTCTACCTAGAAACAGAGATAGTAAGCGGAATATACGCAGATTCTCAACTTTCCTAATTATCGCTAATTGCTCCCTAAAGAGGTGGCATAGTTTACATCTCTGACTGGCACTGGAAGTGAGTGGATTTCCCACATCCTTCTTAACCCCTTATGATCCAATTTTGTTTATTTTATTGGTGCATATTAGTAACACAAAATAATGAGATCTGTCTGGTATAGTGATACATGCAACATCCTTGAGCCTCTTGACTCCTCTCTCTCTTTCCTCCTTTCTATCCCCTTCCCTGTCTCAAAGGGTACTTTCTAAATTTCTGTCATCTCACCGTCTTCCCTCCCGCCTTCCCTTTCTTCTTCCTTCTTCCCTCCCTTTCTCCTCCCTTCTTTCTTTCCTCCCCATTTAAAAATTCCTCATATAGGGGCCGGGGAGTTAGCTCAGTGGTTCCGGCGCCTGTCTTGCAAGCGCAAGGGCCCGGGTTCGATTCCCCGGTAACCACATAACAATACTGGGTGTGGAGACCCACACCCAGCAGCAACCAGTACCACATGCCACAGTGCCAGGCGTGGTGGCTCACGTCTGTAATCCCAGCACTCGGGAGGCAGAGGCAGGAGGATTGTGATGTGAGTTGGAGGCTGAGCTCAGGGCCAGCCTGAACCACAAAGCGAGACCCCGTCTCAAAAAATTAAAAAAAAAAAATTCCTCATATAAGAGAAAGTGAGACATTTAACTTTCTGAGATTGGCTTGTTTCACTTAACATCAGCATGATCTCTAGTTTCGTCCCTTATCTGGCAAATGACAGTTTAACTCTTCTTTTGTAGTTCTTCATGGTGTGTATATGCCACATTTTCTTTATCTGTTCACCACCTGATGGGTACCTAGGCTGTTCCCACAGCATAACTACTGTGAATTGTGCTGCTATCAACATGGGCATACATATAAAGGCAGTATGCAATCTTTAACTGTGTTGAGAATATATCAGGAGTGGTATAGCTGAACTTTTAGTGTTTGGGGGAACCCTGTGCTGATTTCCATTGTGGCCAACATGTAGCTTTTTGTATTCTTGATGACTGGAGTGAGACAGAATCTTAATGTAGTTTTGATCTGCCATTTTTCTATTGCTAATGATGTCTACCTTTTCTCCCATATACTTAATTGGCTATTTGCACTTCTTTTGAGAACATTCTGTTCAGTTAATTTACCTGTTAATCAGTTGGACTTTGTTTGGTTTTACTTACGTTTTCATTTTTGCAGACAGGGTCTTACTATGTAATTCAGGTTGGTCTTGAACTCACTGTGTAACCCAAGCTGGCCTCAAAGTCATGACAATCTTCCTGCATCAACCTCCAGAGTGCTCGGATTATAGGTGGTTTCCACCATGTATGGCTCAACTGGGCTTTTGTTGGTCGAATTTGTTTACTGTTAAGTTTTTTGAGTTATTTATATATGCTAGGTATTAATTCTTTATCAGAAGAATAACTAGCAAAGCTTTCCTCCTATTCCATAACTTGTCTCTTTCCTCTGTTGACTATTTCCTTTGCTTTGCAGTAGTTTTTTTTTTTTTGGTTTTTTGAGACAGGGTCTCGCTTTGTGGTTCAGGCTGGCCCTAAACTCATCCTCAAACTCACATCACAGCAATCCTCCTGCCTCTGCCTCCCGAGTGCTGGGATTACAGGCGTGAGCCACCACGCCCGGCACTGTGGTATGTGGTACTGGTTACTGCTGGGAGTGAGTCTCCACACCCAGTATTGTATGTGATCACTGGGGATAGAACCCAGGTCCTTGCGCTTGCAAGACAGGCGCCGGAACCACTGAGCTAACTCCCTGGCCCACAGTAGTTTTTAAATTTGATGTGTCCCTACTCGTTTATTCTTGATATTATTTCCTATTCTATTGGAGTCTTCTTCAAAAAATTCTTCCTGTGCCTATGGTTTCAAACTCTTCCCAGAAGTGTCAAGTGACTAGTATTATATTTAGGTCTTTACTACACTGTGATTTGGTTTTCGTACAGGATGAGAAATAGGGATCTAACTTCAATTGTTTGTAAGTGGGTATCCAGTTTTCCTAGCATCATTTGTTAAAGAGACTTTTAAAATTTTTCTTTCCCCCTTGGTAACGGGGATCAAACCCAAGACCTTGCGCTTGCGAGGCAGGTGCCTGCACCACTGAGCTAAATCCCCAGCCCTGAGGCTCTGTTTTTCAACACATGGTTTTGATCACTTTGTAAAAAATACAGTGGCTGCAGGTACATGGGGTACATGGGTTTGTTTCTGTGTCTCCTGTTTGACTCTACTTACCAGACTATTTTTAATCCTGATGTATAGGAAAGGGTATCCCTTTGTAGGGTTTTAAAAATGGTTTTTGTTCTTTTTAACTTAAATACCAGACATGGATCTTTATGAATACTGCACATACTTTCTTGGGCAGGATAGTTCTTGTACTTTAGGTGACTTTTGCTGTGCAAAAGTTTTGAAATACATTTTAAATGTGTATGTTTTCTGCTATGCAGACTCTCTTAATTTTAATGGGGTAATTTAGTCCACATCTGCTTATATATCTTATTTAATTAGTACTATCATACTTTCCAAAGAAAAGATATTTATCTATATTTCTTTTAATTTATTTCTTTTTGGGTCTCTAGCCGATTTGTAACTTGCTTTTGTCCACAATATGAAGTAGAGGACTACTTGTTTTTCTAACTTCAATCCTTCTAGCCCTGTACCCCAAATAGCTTATTTTTTTTCTCATTCATTTCTATACTAGCTCTCTAAACATTAAGCACTAATTAATAATGGCTTGGATCTACTTTGGAGTTACTGTGTCACATGAGTTTGTTTACTTTTTTACTTTATGAAAATTGCTTAACAAAATAATAAGGGAATAATAATAGCGAATAAACTGTGTATCACTGTCTTCAAAGTACTTATTCAGAGTACATAATATAAGCCAAAAAGATTGTTACTAAAAAATAAACAACACAAAACTTTCAATGATCTAAGATAAATGAGTAGTATGTGAAATAAATTAGCTTATACATCTAAATATCTTTGAAACAATGCAATATGTAATGAGCAACTACTTGAACTTCTCTCTACTTTCCATTGCTCTTTTATTTTTCTTTATTTGTATATGTATAATTTTGTATTTTTCATATAAGAGAAACTTGATACCTAAGCTTGTGTGCCTGACTTATCTCACTTAACATTATGTCCTCAATTATGCACCTGTTTACCTACAAATGACTCAAGTTTACTACTTTGTCATGTATAATATCAAATTCTTCTTATCCATTCATCTGTTGGTAGATATACATGTTGTTTCCAAGATCTAGATGTTATAAATTGTGCTGCTACAAAAATGAGTATATTGCATGAATGTACAACTCTGCTCCAGTAGGCCACCGTCTCAATTATTGTAACTTTATCAAAAGCCATGATAGCTGTTAGGATGAGTCCCTTCTTCTAATTCAACTTTTCAAAACTATTCATTTGAATTGTTCATATTCTCCAATCCTACCTTAAAAACTGACATTTCGGGGGGCCGGGGAGTTAGCTCAGTGGTTCTGGCACCTGTCTTGCAAGCGCAAGGGCCCGGGTTCGATTCCCCGGTAACCACATACCATACTGGGGATGGAGACTCACACCCAGCAGCAACCAGTACCACATACCACAGTGCCGGGCGTGGTGGCTCACGCCTGTAATCCCAGCACTCGGGAGGCAGAGGCAGGAGGATTGCTGTGATGTGAGTTGGAGGCTGAGCTCAGGGCCAGCCTGAACCACAAAGTGAAACCCTGTCTCAAAAAACCTAAAAAAAAAACAAAAACAAACAAAAAAAACCTGACATTTCGGGCCAGGGATTTAGCTCAATGGTTCTGGCGCCTGTCTTGCAAGCGCAAGGGCCTGGGTTTGATTCCCGGTAACCACATACCATACTCGGCATGGAGACTCATGCCCACCAGCAATCAGTACCACATAGCACAGTGCCAGGTGTGGTGGCTCACGCCTGTAATCCCAGCACTCGGGAGGCAGAGGCAGGAGGATTGTGTTGTGAGTTTGAGGCTGAGCTCAGGGCCAGCCTAAACCACAAAAGCGAGACCCTGTCTCAAAAAACCTAAAAAAAAAAAAAAAAAAAAAATCCTCCTGTGGGGCCGGGGAGTTAGCGCAGTGGTTCTGGCGTCTGTCTTGCAAGCGCAAGGACCCGGGTTCGATTCCCTGGTAACCACATACAATACTGGGTGTGAAGACTCACGCCCAGCAGCAATCAGTACCATGTACCACAGTGCCGGGCATGGTGGTTCACGCCTGAATCCCAGCACTCGGGAGGCAGAGGCAGGAGGATTACTGTGATGTGAGTTTGAGGCTGAGCTCGGGGCCAGCCTGAACCACAAAGTGAGACCCTGTCTCAAAAAAAAAAAAAAGTTAATGTAATGAATTGCGGGGATAAATTTGGTGGGGTCATAATTTATTATTCTGAGGTATTTGATTGGTAATATTTTATATAGGATTTCTATGTCTATATTTTAGCTGAAATTTATTTATAATTTCCTTTTTATACTATTCGCGAGCAGTTTTTCATGAATGCTCATATGTTAAGCACTATTAGTTGTCTTTCTAGAAGTCACCCTTCATTCTGCCCTTTCTTTTCCTTCCATTTTCCTTACTGATAGTTGTCTTATTAAAATTCCATAAATAAAACACTGAGATGAATAATGTAAATAACTGATCCTGCTAAGTGGATATATTTTGGCTTTGGCATCAACCAACTAAGAAATAATGTTACAAAAATTCAGGGTGTCCTTCTTCCTTCCACTATAGACAGCTAAGTTAGACAGAAATTAATACATAGTCAAAGAGTGACTGGGCCCTTGAGGGAGTCAGTGCAAAAGACAAAGACATCAAAATTGTGCCTGGAGGAAGATCTGAAGAAAGCCAGGCCTCAAGATGGGCACGCAAGAGCGAGGCCTGCAAGCTTCCTTAGAGTTAAACAACAGCTTGAGATTATATTGTAATTAGCTCCACCGGGTCAACAGGCTCAGAGAGGTATCAGACACTTGGGTAGGTGGCCAGAACATACTTCCATCCCTTTCTAGAAATCCGTTTGTTCTTTCCAGCTACTCTTCCTATGCAACTTGCTTCCCTATTGGATCAGTATTAGCTAAGTCATTGTATTTGTAACCCTATAGGTTGATTGCAGTTTGAACCCTGATGTACCCATGTTGTGACTTTGTTGTATAAAATACTCTTGACAAAGAGCCTCAGTGGTCACCCACTCAGGATCCCTCCTGGAAACCTAGGAGCTATTGTCCTTCTTGTCAATAAAACCTTCCTAACTTCCTCCTTTGGTTCACAACTTCATTACTTGATGTGGTGAGACCACAAATCTGGCATATCTGACATCTAAAAGGTTGGAAGTTATTTTCCCCATCACACTTTCTTACAAGCAGAATATGCCTTCTTAAACAGGAAAGAAAGACTTGGAATATCTTTCTTTTTCTTTTTCTTTTTTTCATGAGGGAGGGAAATCTTATTTTATTGGCCAGAATCAGGTCATATGGTGACTGGGAAAGTGAGTATCTGACATTTTGATTTATGTTGCCATCAAAATTTATGCTTTTGACTCTTTATTCTTTGTGGCACTGGTGGTTGAACCCAAGACCTTGTGTATATGAGGCGAATAGGCTGCCACTGAACTACAGCCCCTGCTGGCTTCTCTTTTTATTCTCTTCCTTCTACGGCTTGATCATATTTTCTTTTAAAAATGATTCACTGTTTTAATATACCTTCAGAAGTTACCTTTAGTTTGATAAAACTAAAAGTGGTAAAGAGCCAATAATTCCAGCACTCTTGGAGGCTGCAGTAGGAGGACTGTATGTTCAAGCCTATCCTGGGTTTCTTAGTGGGAACTTATCTCAACATAAACATTAAAAAACAGCTGGAGGTGTCGCTCAATGAGAAGGCCCTGTGTTCAAATCACAGTGTGTGCTGGGGGCCAGGAGCTACTATTATATTTTAAATATACGTCCTTGCCTTAAGAAGTTTAAAATAATAAATTATCTCTTGGGGCCGGGGATTTAGCTCAGTAGTTCCAGTGCCTATCTTGCCAGCGCAAGGGCCTGGGTTCGATCCCCAGTTAACAATACACAATTCTGGGCATTGAGACTCATGCCCAGCAGCAATCAGTATCACATACCACAGTGCCAGGCGTGGTGGCTCATGCCTGTAATCCCAGCACTTGGGAGGCAGAGGCAGGAGGATTGCTGTGATGTGAGTTGGAGGCTGAGCTCAGGGCCAGCCTGAACTACAAAGCGAGACCCTGTCTCAAAAAAAAAAAAAAAGATAATAATAATAATAAATTATCTCTCAATTCCTAACCAATATTAACATCTTACTAGGTTTTTGTTTTACTGGAATTACTATCCTTCTATCTTCCATGTTATTGCTTAGATTCTATAAATATTCTCTCAGTATATCATTACTGTTGTTTTTAAAACAGTCTACATTCATTCAGACCTGACCAGTTGCTTCTCAAATTTAATTGTGTAAATAAATAGATGCTACTTATCTTTTTCCTGGGCTCAATTTCCTCTTAAATCCTTCAGTAATTCTTTCTGTTTTGTTTTGTTCAGTACTTAGGACCAAACTCAGGACCTTGAGCTTGCCAGGTAGGCACTGTACTGCTGAGCTAAATTACCAGCCCTCCTCCAGTAGTTCTTTCAGTGTGGGTCTCTAGGTGGACGCTGTTTGATTGTCCAAAATTGTTTCTCTGCCTGACTCTCGGTTCTTACTCCCTGTTTGTGTGGGTCTGCGGCCACATTCCTCCCCAGCTACGGCCCTGACACCAGCACCCTATGCCAGAACCTAAACTCGGTTCTGAGGTTCTCTGGCTTCCTCAGCACTCACCGTTCTGGTTCTGGGATAGAGTTCTCCTCTATCCTTAGCACCTGGGGATTTTCTCTCTTTTTTAAAAAAAATTTTTTTAGCTCAGCTTTATATTGTTTTATTTCATCCTGTGTTTGTCATAGGAAGTGAGGGAGGGTCTACATTAATCTTTTTAGTTACTATTACTGGAAGTCCACATATTCTATTTATAACACATTTCCCTCTTACTAATGTTTATGACTGTCCTTTAAAATAAATATCATGCATTTTGATAGAGAAAACAGACATGACAAAGACAGCTGGACACTTTGTATCTAGATCCAGCAAAATGTAAAGTTTCTGGGATTTTTTTCTTGATTCTGGTACATGAGGAACATTCCCCAGGCAATCAGAGAAGAGAATGTAAATGGCTACCAAGAAATGGAATTTTCCATAGTTTCTATTTTCCTGTGCCTCCCTCACTTCTAACTCAACAAAGGTGATCCCTAAGGGGAAACCTGCTCAATATTTACTTTACACCCTGCGCACTAAGAATACCAAAGCAGCAGATGGAGAAATCCGCCTCCGTGAGAAAGCCATCCTCAGGCCAGGCCCGGAGCTCGGTGACTGCTACAGACTCAGGGTTAGCTGGAGGCTGAACCGTCTCCAAATCCTGAGGACTCATAACTCCTAATGGATGACTGTGATCAATCTCATTTGCATTGCATCGTGACTCAGGAATTCCCTGGTACCACATCCCTGGACAGATTGTGCACATTGGTTTTATGAGTCCAAGGCTTTCGCTGTCAGGATACCGGCCTGGAAAACTTCCATCCAGCCTGGTGGATAAGACTCAGAATCTTGTGTCTGGATTGCAAGGCCTGCTTCAGTCTGCTGGAGCGTGAACCTGGGAGAGTAGTGGAATCTATGGCTGGTTCCTTTCAGAAACATTCGGCTGCACTGAGTACTCACAGGGGTCCGTGAATAAGCAGAGGAGCACTGTCCAGCTAGTATGTTGGAAATGTTTCTGAATAATCATAAATGGGCCAATCAGGGAGGCAATGGGTGGTAGTTAAAGTATCCACAGAGAGGCTGATACAAGACTGGTTTCCTGAAAGATAATTAATGGCAATAAAATACAGTCCATGTATTATCTCCCTAACATTATTCTGACAGGGGGCCAGGAATTAGCTCAAGTGCTACCGTGCCTTCCTTGGAAGTACAATGGCCCTAGTTCAATCCCTGGTACCACCAGAAAAACAACAACAACAAAACCCTATTCTGACTCAGAAAATAACTGAATGGAAGATGGGCTAGGTGGGGATACAGGCTGGGGAGATCAGACAAGCCCTAATAATCAGTTGTGCTATTAGTGATAAGAAGATAACAAGACTGTAAAGGTGCCTTTTGTAAAACACAAAGAGTGGTCTTGGTAGTGGCTCCTAACACTTGATGCTTTATCCCCCAAGTGGAGAATCACAACTTCTGTCATAGGAAGGATGGGTCCACTTGAGAAATGGAAGCCACCTGGCAGCTGTACATCACTCTTGCCACAGGTAACTGTTCCTTTGGTCATTTCCCTTTGCAGGAACCTGAGTGGTCACTTAACAGGAACCAGAGATTCTACGAAAACAAGAACCTAGGGCATACTGCTACCTTCAGCACTTTCTTACAATGTATAGCCAGAGCCCTCTCTCCTACAGCTAACACTGAGCAAGAGGAAAAGGAAGAGTTCTTTAATTCACAGGAGCACATTTCACATTATGTGATGGAGGGGACAGGAAGGGGAAGAGAGTGTTCCTGATGAAAATGCAGTTGAGGCTTGCTTCTCAGAATGCCAGGGAGTAGACATCGTGGATTCCGTTTTTGGAAGAAATGAGATCGGTGGGCGATTTCCCAAGTGATCTTCTCTCTCAGAACACCACGGCCTTTTACCTCAAGGCCGCCATGGTCAGGTGGAGGGCGTGTCTGGCACATTCTGGGCTGTGGTGACCTACCTGTTGAGATACACCCTCTTCTCCGTGAACTGCCCGTTGCCGTGGTGAGGGTCCTCGAAGGGCTCATTCTGGACAACCTCCACCCCTTCTCCGCGGTCGCTCTGTTCGTGGCTGTGCTTGCTGATCATGTACAGCTGTCCAATTTTGTACTGCAAAGCAAACAGCGAGGAGACAGAGAGGTCAGGCCTCAGCTTGCCTCTGACGAACCCCTCCAACTGTGGTACCCACTGAAACTAATCCCATTCTGCCAAGAGAAGCCAGCCACTCGGGCTTGATGTGACTCTCCCCAGGAACTAGGAAGAGGGCTTCCTGTGAGCTGCGCACAGAAATGGCAGGCCCTGTGACCATCCTGCCTCCCTTCACAGATGTGCCAGGGGCATCTCAGCAACAGGCCAGCCCTTGAGTAACCGCAGAACAAGGGGGTACTTCAGTGTCCTTTCCTACAGAGTTCAGTGGGTGTAACACCCTATTTGGCTTGGTCAATGGCAGCGGCAGTCATGTTACTTCAGTCCCTGTTTCCTGCCTCACTAGCAGTATTGTTGGGCTGTGTGTTAAGCATCACCGACCTTTTGTATGTCCTTTTGTCAGTGCTGAACTCTCCTGGAGGCCCCTTTCTCCAAAACATCAGTTCTGACTGGTGGCCAGACAGCAGACCGCCTGGGAGCTTACACGCTGGGTTCCACCATGAACAGGAACAAGGCTAAGGACCTAGTCCTAGAAGCCACGTCTCACCAAGATCCATCTTCAGCATCTTTTTTTGTTTGTTTCTTGAGACAGGGTATCTCTATGTAGTTGAGGCTGGCCTTAAACTCATCATGTAGCCCAGGCAAGCCTCAAACTCAGTGATCCTCCTGCCTCTCTGACGTCCGAATGCTAGGATTACAGGCAAGCGCCACCACTCCCAGCTCATCTTCGGCATCTTTAACTAGTTTTAATAATTTCACTCTCAGCACATGGTCTCCCATACAACTCTCCAAAGCCACATGTTTTACCCAGAATCACAAAATGGAGCAACAAACGCTAGGAACATTTTCTGCTCTGTCTCCACCTCTGCTGTTTCACGCTCCTTCTTGCCTGTCTGAAAACCCTGAAGCCAGCAGGCATTTCTTTTCCTAGGGGACTTTCAAGTGACAAAACTAATTTGACAGAGGAGGGGAAGACAGGAGGGAGTAAAATAACATTTGCAAGAGGGACATGTCTGCTCAGGGTCAGGAGGCAGGATGACATGATCCCGCTGTGGTCTTTCCAGCAGATTCGGTGTGAGCAGCACAGACACTGCATCATGACTACCAAAGCCTCTGGGGTGGGGACAGGGGCTGGAGTTGTGCCCCATGAGGCCCTGGCCAGCAGGGATACAGGTCTTCTGCTACATGTATAAAAGAAAAGAAACAGATTTTAAATTAAAAAGGTAGGTGAAATGTAAAGTCAGCAAGCAGGGCTGTCAGTACCAAAGTCGAGAGAACACTAGCCCAAAGGTCCCTCTTTCATGCTGAGGAAGGTGCGGGAGGAAAGTGTGAAGAAGTTCCAACAGTCTCTAGCCAGCATCCAGCCCCAGGGACTGGGCCCAGTAACCATGACAACAGGAGCCAGCCAGCTCAGCTGGGTCTTCTCAAAGGGCTTCCATAAAATGAGAATCAAGTCGTGTCATATGCTGGTACAAACTCTCAGTGTTGAATGCAATGATGATGTGTATATATAATGTACTGATAGAAATGTGAATTTAAAAAAAAGGGGGGGCTTCCATTCCTATCTGGGCCATGCCCCTCTGCAGAGGCGCTATATGTTAAAGTGCTCTGAAGGTGAGTGCATTTGTACACTTAGGGGTGGGGTGGAGAAGTCCTGGGGATAAGAGCTGGAAGAAGAAAGAGGACAAGGTCCATTTTAAAATGGACCATTGAAGCAGAAACTTGATCTCCCTTCCCCTTGCTCCAATACTGCTTTTACTTCTGTTCACCAAGACTCACAGTCTTTCTAAGACAATGGTAAGAGCAAGCTCAGAGATTGGAGACCGGTAAGCTGTGAGACCCGTGGGATTAGTGCTCTGCCTAACATACGTGGGCACACAAGCCTGCTGGCATGGGGGATTCAGCTGCTCAGCCCTCCCCATTGAGAGACTTCACTGGCAGGTGTTTGGGACTTGCTGTTTCAAAAAATGTATGTTTATACATGATGGAATATTACTTGGCCATGAAAAGGAACCGAGTACTATTAATATATGGAAACTGCTTAATGAGTGTGGGTCAAAGTATGTCCCTCTAAGCTCACATAGCAAAGTCCATTGCCCC
>PVIR01013133.1:7921-43089 GCA_004026965.1 Petromus typicus | reverse complement strand
CTTAGGTTAGATAAACCCCAAATCTTTCTCCTTTCTGTTATTCTCCTGTCCACAGTCATATACTCTGGCACCATGAAATCATTCCCTCCAGCATCAGTGTCAAGCGCCCTGCCTGCATCTGGGCTCCTGCATTTTGTTCTTCATGCATTAAGAGGGGTGGAAATTTCTTTCTCCCTTCATTGTTCACCTAGAATCCAGCTTCCTTCCCTCACTTCTGTCTGCTGTCATCTTATCCATTAAACTTCAATAAATTCAAGATATTTTCATTGCTACACATATATATGCAGTATATACTATATATGTAGTATATACTGTATATAGTACCAAATTCTATGTAATATATATATATATATGTAGTGTATACTATATATTTTATATGCTGTACTATATATATATATATATATATATATATACATATATATATATGTTAAATTCCGTTATACACACACACACACACAAAAAAAAAAACACTATATACTATATATATTTAGTACCAAATTCTTCAATTTTGAAAATCTTTTGGGAGTAAGAACGGTATTTTATTTCTATCTCTAGAGCCAAATACATTTGGGTACATTAATGGCATTCCAATAGCCTTCTGATTTGAATTTAATTGGACACAGTGCATATACCTCTTAAACAATGACTCTCAGACTCCATTATAATCAGGGATTCTGCAAGAGTGTTATATTGGGGGGAAGAAGACTCACCATGTCCCCAACCCCAATAGTCTCCATTATATTCTTCCAAAATGCCCAAGGAACGCAGGGGCAGATTCGGAAACGCTGTGAAATGCAGCCACACAGTGTTTAACAAACAACATAACAAAGACATCTGCCACGACGCCTCCCGGCTGTTCCTGGGAGACTTCCGCCAGCGCAGTAACACGCTCTCCGCCTTTCTCTTCCTTTCTACTCATTCTCTCTAATTACACGTGGCATCCTCCCTCCATCACACAATGAAAGGGGTCCTCATTTTGGCAGGAAAATGGAGAAGATTGGCTAGGGAATAAATCCTGCCACAAGCAACATTTCCTTCTCAGACAGAGAATTTGGCCCGGTCACCAATGTGAATTGATTTACAAGGACTGAAAGGCCATTTCATGCCTAAATAAGCCCCTCTGACTACAGAAAACCAAGAGTATCTCTATTTTCCACACTCCTGTCATTAAAGCCTCAAATATACAAAACCATATTCCATGTCCCTATCAGTCTAATTCTTTTCTGCTTTTTCATCCAACTTTCTTTTTTACATTTCCTCAAAAACAAAGACTCTCATCTCTGTATCTAGTGGCCTATTTATACCCCAAGTTTACCCAGTTTTACCCCGTGGAACTAAAACTTTAGTATAATAGCAACATCCATAAAAGAAGATTCTTGCATTGCATACTTTTTTGTGTACCAGGAACCAAGTCAAATTATTTATTATATGAATTTATTTCATGTCACACTTACACTGATCTTATGAAGACAATGCTATTATTTTCCTATCTGTTGTGAAAGGAAACTGAAGTTTATAAAATGGATAAAAATAAAGTAAAATAAAAAATAAAACTATGGGGTCGAGGAATTAGCTCAGTGGTTCTGGAGCCTGCCTTGTAAGGGAAAGGTCCAGGGTTCCATGCCTGGTAAGCACATACAACAATGCCAGGCATGGTGACTCACATCCACCAGCAAACAGTACCATATACCACACTGTTGGGGGCAGTGGATCACACCTGTAATCTCAGCACTCAGGGAGCAGAGGCAAGAGGATTGCTGAATTTGAGGGTGAGTTCAAGACCAGCCTGAACTACAAAGCGAGATCATGTCTCAAAAAAAAAAAAAAAAAGAATTATGTACCTAGGGAGTGTCAGAATATGACAATGTCATTTCCATTACAAATGTGTGTGTTAATTACTGGGCTCTCTTCTCTTTGAATCATGTTGCTCCCTCAGTCAAACCTGCTAAAAAGCTCAGCTCCCATGCAGTCTCCTCCAAACCCTCCAGTTCCACGAAGATGGGATCTATTCTTTGCTGTCTCTGTCCTACTTCACGTTTTACTTCCTCTTTCTAGGGCCACACAGCTGAGCCCTCTGAATCCAGGCAAGAAAACGACCCCTCTTGGGTCTGCCTCACTCTCCTTCTAGTATGACATTACAGCAGGTGCCCCTTACTTTGCCCCTGGAGGTGTGTGTTTTAGTTAAGATCTGTATCTTGTTGGTGTCAGATTAACTGAATCAACTTCCAAATTCAAATTACTATCAAGTCAGTTTTTTTTCTTTTTCTGCCTGTTCTGAAAACTAACTAGTGCATGAATTGAATCTTCCTTGACTCCTTAGAATATATCTTATTTTTCTTTCTCTTCCACTCACTGCTGCTTATTGTATTACAATGAATGCTCTTGAAGTAAGAAAAGAGTAATAATGACAATGGGACTTAGTCCTTCTTAGAACATCGTTTTGCTATTCATCTATTTATTAATGCAAGAAATATTCACCAAGTACTTATTGCCTTCCAAGCACTGACCTGAGAATTAAGGACTTAGCAGTAAATAGCCTGGACTTGGCCTTTTTTCAAAAGAGCTTACTGTCTAATCTCATTATCAGCCCAGTTGGCTGGGCTCAAACATAGAAGATTAGAGAATAAGACCAGGCATTGTTAAAACCAGCAGCGTACATCCCTTCTGCTTACTATTCATTGTCATTATACTTTACAAAGATTAAATTACTGTTTCTTTATGAGATCAGTTCCCACTATTATCTCCATTTTACTGACTACTGCTTCATAAATTGTGTCATTATCTTTAATTAATAGAAGAGGCAGATGGAGTTTTGCAAGGTGGGAGAACTTGGCTAAGTTCACAGGGTCAACAAATGGCAGAGCTGGGATTTGAACTAGTAGCCCACTGACCGAGTTCCATACTATGAACTGTTACTGCAGTGAAGAGGCATCGCAGACCACACTGGGGAGCAGAATCAATGTTGAGGTATCATGTCTAATGACAGAAAAGACCTGGCATGCTCTATACACTGTGATGATCTATTACCCACCCTTGTAATGCTCGGCCTCCCAGAGGAACCAGCTCTGTCCACATTCCATCCTAATAACAAAGGGAGAGAATGACTAAGGAAGAGTTCTCTACTTAGGGAACAGGTGCTCCAGAAAGATGCTCAATCATATCATATTAGGAGACTATTTTAATTTCTTAATGGATCTAGGTGTACTATGCTTTTCATCACTAATACAAATAATTATAATGATCACCTTACAAAGATAAGACATTCAGCATGGCTTCTACTTTTGAAGGTTGTGGTGCACGATACACTGCCCTATTCTTTGAGTCTATGGTAATTTGTTTCAACAGGGATACAGAGTGGAAGGAAAAAAAGATAACCTTTCTCATAGCAGAGAAAAACAACAGAACGATGAGTGGCATAGAGTTTCACAATCTCCTTTGAAACAAAGAGACCTCTCTAAGGATACAGGATACCTCAGTGAGGGGCCATCTGCTAAATACTAGACCTCTTCTTAGTAGCACTTTTGTGGACACTACACCTGTAACACATGAGCCTGTCACAATTCAAACTAGAGGAAATGGGTGCTGCCACAGACAGAGTAAAAGGTAAGATGCAGCTCTATACACAAAAATGTGAGGCACAGACTCTCACCATAAAGAAGCAACATGCAACTAGCTACTACTGAGAAAGCCTGGGATAGAGGAAGACAGCTGCTAACCTGCACAAAATATTCACATTGTTGAAGGACTTGTATATACGAACAACAGCACAAACCTGAGTCTGAGATTTTAATCCTGGCTCTCTGCCTCAATGTTATATTTTTAGAACTCATTCAAAATCCCTCAGCTGATACCATGTATTAGATGTAACTAGACATTTTCATTAAAAAATGCCCATATCAAGTTGGATTATTCTGTAAAAGTATGATAATTCATATCTGAGGACCTGGAATCAAATAGATTAAGACTGAAATTCAGACTAACCCCTTGTAGATCTCTCATCCTTTCTCAGCTACACAGCTTCTGGATTCCACACTGGCTTTCAGTGGGACTGAGAAAATAAGGTTTTCTCAAAAGCTGTTACTAGATTTTAAAAAGAAGACAATGTGTATAAGGTAATTAGCAATATAAGCATGGTGCCTGGTCTCTGATCAGTAAATGACAGTCCTAACTCTTGAAAGTATAGAAAAGGCAATATAGGCCTAGAGGTTAAAATCTCTTTTATCCGAATTGCTGAACATTAATAATTCTCAAAATCTGACATAAAATCTTATTGACTTATAGGTGTGAAATTTATTTTTCTTTGGGCATCTACCATGGCATATTCAAGTATTCAGGTAACTACATATTTTCATTTCACCTTTCCAAGGATCCTAAAACCGTAGATGGCAGAATTTACCCTCACCTACTTGAAACAACTGTACACATTTGCTCTACAGGCTGCACACTCCGTCTTCCTTAGGGCATCTCAGCTGGAACCCTGGATACCCTTCATTTATAAATCTGGTTTCATGCAATGCCCAAGTGGGTTTGATGAGGGCAGATGGACACTAGCCTCAGGCTCACCGGAGTGTGTGGCACAGAAGAACTCTCACTGTGTTCAATATTCACCTGGTGTCAGGAGTTTAACACATTCTCCAAAAACCTATGCTCATGATAATTTCTTCTTTATTTTCCTTGCTGTCTTCATCCCTGCTGTATGCCTGAGACACTTTTCCACTCTCCTTTCTGCCTGGCACATCAGTTCACTGATGGATCTGTTTCATATCCCTGTCTCAGTCTGTGTAGTTACGATCTTGTAAATAGTACAGAAGCTATGAGAAGGAAGGAGTGAAGTTCAGCAGGCGCTGGTCTAAACAAAGCAAGATGCAGTTTGACCAACACCAGTGGCTGCAGCTCCTGAACTGAGCAGCCATTTTCCTTTCAGAGCCTCACTTTCAAATAGGAGATGGTGGCTGAGACCAGTCTGGGCGGGTCTGCAGCTGGCCGCTCAGCTCAAGCCCAGCTTTTATACATGCCAGGAAAATGAAGCCTCATTCCTCGAGCTTCTCTTTTACAAATAGTAACAGTAGTAGAGGGAGTGGATCGACAAGGGGAAACGCAAAAGGCTTTGGAGAGTTACGTGAGTGTACTGTGCGCCAGGGCAGTCAGTATTAAATCTTATCCGAGTGAAAATCCATAATCTGATTTCGGAAAATAAAGAACACTGAGTGCTTATTGTTTGCAAGTTTCAAGAAGCGTTGAATATTATTCCACTAGCATGTTAGTTGATATGATAAGGGCATAGTATTAGATATGGGAGAAAACAAGAGAAAAGTAAATCTTAATTGATTAAATTTCCGTGAGATATTGATATATGCCATGTAAAAATACAGAAAAACACATTTAATCTAATGCTTAGAGCAGTAATGTGTTCACAACAAATGTTCAATGAAGATTTCTTAAATTGAATTTTATTTACTGCCTTAATCTTGTAAGGTAAGATTGCTGCTAAAATTTTATTATAGAACATTTGAGATATGGTCTCTGACTTCATAAAGTTTATGATAATTTAAGGAAAGAAAAAGGGAACAAAAATTCAACCAAAATGTGCAAAAAAGGGATCCAAATTAATGTCAATATAGCAAAAAAAAAATAATAAGGGTTAAAATATTTAGTGTAGAATTTTTCTAGAAAAAGAAGAGATTTGGGGGGTTAATTTGTGTGGTGAACATTTTGAAAAATATGGCGACCTATGGACCAAGAAATGTGAGAAGCATGTAGGGTTCAGAAGTTAGAGAGTCCCCAAAGAATGAGGCATGGGTATGCTAATGAGGCTGCTATGTGAAGGACAAATTGGAAAAATTTGCTAGTCAAATGGTGAGGGGATTCTCTGGATTGGAATAATTAGTATGAAGAAGAGGATAAAGGGTTTACTTTGAGAGAAAAACAATCTTAGCTTTAAGCTTCTTATCTATCATTTACTGACTATGTGTCTTAGGGACAAATTGTCTAACTATTCCCATACTAGATATCTATTGCTTATCTATGTAGCAGCCCTCATCTCTTTTAAGAGTTTGTTTCTTCTCCCATTTGAGCCATATATTTGCAGAGACTATTAAACTCTTAATATTGTTTACTGCATTATTCAACTGTGGGACACATTGACTGGTACAGAGATATTCATCTAACCAAAACTTTGCTAATCAGAGTCTCTTCCAAAGCATTTACATTAAATGCCATTAAGACAGAACTTTGTATTCTATGATGATGCGAGTTGTACATTATGG
This sequence comes from Petromus typicus, assembly GCA_004026965.1. Taxonomy (NCBI): domain Eukaryota; kingdom Metazoa; phylum Chordata; class Mammalia; order Rodentia; family Petromuridae; genus Petromus; species Petromus typicus. The sequence goes on along the minus strand of PVIR01013133.1, from coordinate 36,823 downwards.
AACTACAGAGCTGTCTGCCTCTTCCCAGTGTTTTTACAATTAGAAATAGCTGATAGTTCAAAATTCTAACCACTAGACAACCAGGGACACAAGAGAGAGGGAGCTTTATGACAGAAAATAAAGATAGATAGATGATTGATAGAGAAAGGTAAGTGATATGCAGACACTACTAGTAGAAAGGACTTTGCTCAGTTTGTTGATTTATCTGTTTCTTTGTTGTCCACGTGTCCACATTTCTGTCACAATCAATTTTTGTATCACTATAACAAAATATGTGAGACTATATATTTGGTTAAAAACAAACAAACAAGTTTTGGCTCAAGATTGGAAAAATGAAAGATCCAAATGGTATGGTGTTGGTACACTGGTGGAAACTCCTCTGCATGTATTCCAACATGACCAAGATTTCAAGGCATCATATTAGAGTGATATGTGCATATTCACTGATATAGCAATACCATCCACAATAGCTAAACCCAGAAAGCAACCTATGTGGCCCTCAGCAGATGGACAGATTTTAAAAATATGTTTGTATACAGTGGAATATTACTCTGCCTTAAAGAAGGATGGATTTGTATCATTTATAGAAAAATAGATACACCGAGAAACTATTATGTGTAGTGAAATAAATCTGATATAGAAGCTTGAAAAGTGCAGGATTTCTGTGATATGATAAACTTAAAATATAGATAAAAATAAAAAATGAAAAATGGTATATAAGAAGCAAAGATAGATAGCAAGGTAGATCTTATTCTCTTAGTTTCAAAGGTTGGAGACCAAGACATATGCAGGTTCTGCATTATCTTCTGGCCCACCAGGGTTAAAAGACAGGGTAGCTATTATGTACACACGTATTGGCTCTGTCTGCCAGTAACAAGGGTCCATTATTAAATAGCTAAAGACACATTTCCATCTTATTTTGTATTATCCAATCAGAGAAATACAAGTGCACTTCCTGCTCCACATCCCAGCAATACTTTTCTATTCAGTGTCTCATTCGTAGTTCACCTCTCCTAAATGACCTTTCATCTTCTCATTTTTAAATCCCTTTTTCCTCATGCCACACATGAACAATTGCAGTTCCTCTTGATCTTTTTATCTGTAATCCTTTGGATTATTAAATAGAATAAATCAGTCAGCACATAGCGGGAAGGTGGTCAATGTAAATGTGTGTTCTAGAAACCCTAACTCCAAGGTATAGTTCAGTGATTACTAAAATTATATCTTCCTTATCGGTTTTATTTCAAGTCATCCAGAAAATAGACTTGGTTGCAAAATTCTCAGTTCTTCAATTATACAATTTGCTTAAAATAATTGCAGATACAAGCAGCAGGTAACACTGTATCTGTATCCAGTTTACTGTTCTGGGCTGAGTCAGAGAAAATTATGTAACCAAGACACACAGTTCAGATTGTAATTATGATTATTATTAGCTATAATAATAGATCATAATAGCATCTTCTAGCAACACCACCAGAGTACTGACTAGGCCTCATTAATCTGAACCTCACTAATTTGCAATGCTTTTTTATTTGACTATAACTAGACAAAAGTGCTCCCCCAGATCTTCTCTGAGTTTAATTTTTAATGCAATTCAAAAAATATTTAGTAAAAACTTGTGCATCAAGCACTGGGATAAGCTCTGTTGTAATAATTAAAGGTTTCAAAACTAGAGAGTCAGGAGTACTTAGATTGAAATCCTATGACTTCCCACGTAAATATTTGTATAAACTTGGCTAATTTTCAATTTTCTCATTTCTAAAATGGAATAATAATAGCCATGTTGCTAAAATAATGTTGTAATGTCTGTAACACTGGCCTATAATAAGTACTTCTTGCATAATTATTTTTATTGTCATCATCTGTAATGATGTATATGCCAGAGAGTATATATTTAACACAGCACATATGAATATACTGTAATTGTAATAACAGAGACTAAAATCCTTTGGTGGAAATATTTACCAAGTGCTATACATTTATAGATGAGTTTCTAATTAATGTTACCTGAAGAAGTTAGGAGAGTTGGGAGTTGAGCAAGAACTTGGAGAATGAGCATAATTTCCATGGTGTTCAAGGAGAGAAGACTAAGGTATAGTCGGGAACATGAATTACAGAAAATACAGCAATGTAGTGTGATTAAACAGGAGCAATCATAGAGATAGTGTTCAGAAGCCTGGAAGAAGAATCTTGTCTGAGAACATTAGCATGAACATTTTCCCAGAGTCAGAACATTCAAAATCCTTTGCAAGAAATTACAAACATTATTTTAAACTCCTGTGAACTTTGATATCATAAATCTATTTATTGAGTTGTTTTTAGTAGAAATACAAGCATTGAACATAAGACAAATGTTCTTATTTGAAAAGACGTTTTGTTTCTTGAATTTTCTTCTACTAGCATCAGTCAGTAAAGCTGACTACTGCTGTCATTCTAGAAGACAGATAAAATAATGACTCACAATGAATGAGTTACTCATTCACTGGGCAGCTCAGTTCACTTCACTGTGAAATGGGAACCATGGTATACAAGGCATTTTTTGGCAAGTCATAAATAAGAACTGGTCTTCACTTATTAATGTTCTTTCTGAGACTTCTTGAAAGGAGATTCCCACTAGATTTGTTCTTCTATCGCAGAGACATTACACATAGCTAGTGGTCATACATCGTTTGGGATGTATTTATGTAGTTCTGTGCTGGAGACATGATTGTGCTGTAAATATCAGCATAATAGTCTCCTCTTTAGGACATTGAAAAAATAAAAGATGAATGTCCGCAGATAACAAAGATATCTTAGGAAGCACTCATGGTTTTCCATCAGTATCATGTTGCTTTGCAAACTTGAACTTGAAAATGGTTGTTTCTTTCCACATTCCTCCCAGGATGATTCAGTCTTCATGATGCACGTGGTCCTGCGGCCATCTGTTGTTCCAGAAAAAGAAGACTGAAGAAGTGAGTCCTGACTGCTGCTGTCTGTATGGTCAAAAACTGACTGTTCAATGGTCCCTGACTCCGTGGAGTTAGGACAGCTGCCATAAGCAAGGAAATTCATAGTCAGAGCCAAGGTTCTATGATGGTAATAAAGAAAATAACAAAAATTGCAACAAAATGATAGCACACTTCAAGTTTGGATGGGAAAGGCTCAGATAAAAGCACCTCTACTGATGGCTGCTGTCTTAATATGGAAACCTACACTATCTCATTACCATGATAAGTCTGAAAGAAGGATTTCGTGTGACCATTTTAAGGATGAGAAAAAAAAAGCTTAGTTACCTTGTTTAAAGTCTTTCTTTCTTTCTTTTTTTCTTTTTTATGCAGGGTCTTGCTTTGTAGTTCAGGCTGGCCCTGAGCTCAGCCTCAAGCTCACATCACAGCAAACCTCTTTCCTCTGCCACCCCTGCACTTGCAAGACAGGCACCAGAACCACTGAGCTAAATCCCCAGCTTGAAAGTATGTTTTCCAACAGTATTGTGTTCTTTTTCTTTTTTAAAAACTCTCAGAGAGTTTATAGCTACCTATATTTGTATATCTATAAATACAGCCAAAAATTTGTAATAACTTTATAATCTAAATTTGTGTATAAAATGATGGCTAAATCAGGTTTGTCTAATAAAGAAATAGACTTAGTCAATAAAGAATAAAAATTCAAATCTACAAAGTATTGTGTGAAGGTCTTTTTGAGTTGATTGTATTCTCATTCTGCCTTGAAGGAAGGTAAGTGGGTGGCCAACAATTTTAAAGCATACAATTTTTTTGTGTGTTTGACCTAAACAAAGCACAGGACTCAGCTGCAAAACTCAGTGGTCAGTATGCCAAATACATTTCCTAAGCATACATTCCGATGGTCACAGAGGAAAGCAATCACATAATGTGAGCTATCAAAAGATAAAATGAAGTAGAAACAGCAGTAGGTACATGTGGGTGAAGGGTGTCATAAAGGTCTGGCAGAGGAGATGATAAAATTATTACAAAGGGATGATATATAGCTATTTCAACATTTCATCTAACACTGGTTCAGAAAGTTAAGAGACAGGTTGGATGCAGTTCACAGGATATTTTAAAGATTTTGATAATAAGACTGAACTTTTCTAATGTTAAGTAAGAAACCAGTGAGATTCCTATAGCAAGATTATTTTTAAATAAATCACTAAGGAGATACCTTATGAGAATTGTATTCAGATTTTCAGAAACATTTTACTTTGTGCAGAATAAATTAGAAATATCTAATATTCAAAGTGGGAGGTAACTTGGGGCAGAAGAATGGTTATTTTGAGGGACAAATTATTTGAGTTAGAATAGCCAAGCCATCAGTAAAGAAAATGATGTGAACCCAGGCCGTGGACTTTCAAATAGACAGAACATATCTCCCTAAAAAAATTGAAGAATATGAGGGATGTAAGAGAAAGGATTACCAAGAAAAATTCCCAGGTTTACAACTTGAGTATGATGAGGGTATCATTTCTTGAACTGGGAAAGGAGATTTAAATTACGAATAATTTTTTAAAAAGCCCTCAGGAAAAAAAATAAAAATTTCTTGGAAATAAGTTATGCAATTATCATTAAAGAGTTTTCAGTGGTAGGGATGTTTAATATTTGCAAGAAAAGTGAGAAGTTATAATATCCTGATACTATAATCTAGGGAAAGGGTGTCCTTGAAACGTAATAGTCTCTGTGTTGTCCTAAGGATGGAGAACAGGAATAAGAAGAAGAAAATGAAGAGGAGTGTTGTAGCCCTCGGAACACTCAAAAGGAGAAAAATGCAGTGGGAGGTGCAAGGGTCCAGAGGAGGACACAGACATGGGAGAAGATGAGCAATCAAGTTAGTTTTGCAAACAGAGAACAGAAAAAAAGAGCCTTTTAAATATATTACCAAGTTTGGATTTTATCTTAATGGATGTAAGAAGACAAAGTTTATTTAGGAAAGGAACGGCAAGATCCACTTAAACTTTTAGAAGAATCATTCTAGAGGCATTATGGAAAATGAATTGAAGTGAACACAAGTATTCTAAATAATGTTTGCATTCAAAATGCAGCAATTTGGGAAATGATAGCCCCTTTTGAGAGAAGAAAATATAAGATAAAACTTAGCTTAGATGGGATATTAACACACTTTTCATGGGAAGGTAGTTCTAGGAACAGTTTTTTTTTTTAAAGAATAAAGAATGCAGTATCCTAGGACAGGCAGAACACTAGTTATGAATGTCTATGACTGTCTTCAGTCACATTATAGACTAGAAGAGTCTGTTCAGATGCACATTATGGGATAAAGGCATTGACTTTGGAGCTTTCAGTTCTCTATTGTTTTGGTCACCTTCATCCATTCTGAATATATCCTAAATTTACCTTCCAACTTATTCCTTTAGAAATATCTTCAGGGTCATCTCCACTACTTACATCTCCTGCTATGTAAGTTTTTTTTAGGTGTTTTTCTAAAAGAAGATAGTTTAACGGGTTCATAATGCATTTTGTAGGCAATTCATGGCTGAAATCAAATTTCTGTTGGATGGTTGAACCTCATTTTCTTCTTCCAATGCATCGATGCAATGCTGTAAACTATAAATGTTTGTACTTTTATCACAACAGTATGAAATGTCCTATACTTCTTCCACAGTGAAGGTAATTAAGCATAGTTGATTTTTACAAACTAATGAGTGTGCTTCCAATAATGTTATCCCTATGGGAGTTCATCAGGGAGTCCACAGAATGAAGGAGAGGCTTTACATAACAGGAAAGAAAACTCTAACGATTCCTGCTTCCCAGCTAAGGGAGTTGCTAGTGATGGTGCACCAAAGACAAGTGCTGTGAGCACATTTCATGGTGACATACCATTTTTAGCCCCAATTATGCAAATTCATCTTGCAATATTGTAAGTGAGGGTTGGGTGAACATTTTCCTCACTACACCCACACACATACACACCCTGGGATTTATAGCAATTATGTCAATTGTCCTATTTATGGTACTTGACGCGTTAAATATAAGAAAGGGACAATGGATCCTATTACTTCTCATTACAATGTGGCATAGTGATGAATGGTATAATAGTGATGATAATTAAAATGTGTTGTGCATACTTAAACATGAGATTCAGGATTTGAAGAAGTGCCTATTATCTCAGGTCTTTTTTCTTCTAAAGAAAGACTCAGTGTCTTTCTCTGCTATCTACAATTATGGAGGTAGTTCAGAAAAATACCCCCCTTACCTGGAGTTGGCTTCTCTTTACATCATTCTTTCTCTTCAGTATTCTGTGTGAGACCTCTAAGTGCCCTAAAACTCTCTATTTTTAGCTCTTGCAGTTGACAGTTCTTCAAGCAGAGTCCCTTGAACTCTAGTATCTACCAAAGTCATTAAACTTAAATTGTCATAGAAACACTGGAGGATAATGTTAAGTTTCTGAATGTCAAATTTTTCTCTTGCTATTTTAATATATCTCTACTTCTCCTGTGACCAATGATTTTTAAATGTGAATCAGCTGCCCTGTGTTTCTCCAGAAAACAAGGTTTTGGTAACTTCCAATAAAACACACAAACTGTGTGAATTTACAGGGGATTCTCTACAAAATCATGTGTGATGATACTACACATGATATGTTGGAAAGAAAACAAATCAAGAGTTAGTTTTTGTGAGTATGCAGTATAAAGCACAATTTGAAAATGCATTATTAAATAGATTTTCAATGAATACAATTTTACATTAACCAGTACTTATCAACATATTCCTTTGCACTTAAGACTGTGTCTTCAATAAAATTAACAATGATGTATAATTGAGGAAACTAGGAACTAACTTCGCTAAGGCCAAAATCACAATGATACCAAATGGCTGATACAACACCAAATCTAGCATAAAAATTTGAGCAGACTATAACCATGAATCTGTATTCTTACTTTTCTGAGTATTTAATATTCTTGTATTTGCCCCAAGTCTCCAGACTCTCTGCATAGCTATACTCAAACTCAACAAGTTATTTTTCATGCTACTTTATTGAAAATGAAGTAATGGCAAAAAGAAAATTTGCATAATCTTGAAGTTCCTTATCAGACACATCAATACAATTTTACAGGGTTATTTGACCTCTCACATATCAATTGTTATTTGGAAACATTAGAAGTATTCCTCTCTTTCTTTCAGCATGTGCGCTCTTGTGTAAAGCCAAATCCTTAGCCCTAGCTAGCTAAGACATTTAATTTTTCTTTTTAACACTTTGATACAAAACTTATTTGAAGTGTTGCTTAAGTCATTTTAGTCTCTTTCTTGGGTCTCTTTCTTCCAATTTTCTCTTGACATACTCCAAAAAGAAACAATAAATATGTTTTTAAGAATCTCTAAAATGATACATTCCAAAATCAAAGCCATCATCTCCCATGGAATATTTGATTCTGTATTCTAAAGTACTAGAGTTAGTTTTAATGTACTAACTGCACTAAATCATTATTTTTTGGAGGAACAAATGTACACAGACAAGTGAGAATTTTAATGCAGATTTTTCAAGTTTTTATCACATGCTATTATGAGTCCTTCAATTTTCTCTAAGCCTTCACTTAATATTTGAAATAGTGCCAATAATAATTAACTATCATAGATAACGTGAAGAAAAACAAATAATGCATGTATATGGTTGTCAAATATACTACAACATGTTTTTGCAGCTCTTTATAAAAGGTACATTACAAGTTATTTGTAGCAAAGCAGAGTATTAAAGTAGGAGACTATTGACTATGTTTCAGATTCTATAAAATTTTGCCTTGAAGATTCTGTACCAAATTACATAATAGCTTTACTAGTTTGTTTGGAGCTTGAATTTCTTGATGAGGCAGGGACCTCCCAAACATAACTGTTGAACATATTGAGCAGACAGGGATCTCCAAGGTAAGACAATGGGAACTTTGCAGAAACATTATGCTATGTGATTGCTAAATCTAGAAAAATAAAACACATTTTCCATTAAGACTTCCTAAGGGTGCCATGTAAAAGAGAAGCAAGTAATTCATTCCAATCTGATGATGACTGCTAACTTGGGTCTTTCACATTTAACAGCCTAAGGATGGTACTCTGTCAGCAGTCCACATTGTCAGTGGCTTCATTGGAATTCCCTTGTCTTTTCATTAGTAGAACTGATATGGAATCTTTCAGAGGCCAGGTATTGTAACCAAAGCCCTTGATTGTTGATATTATGTCTTAATAGAAGCAGTATAAAATATCAATTCACACTTTAGTTAAACAATAACTCACTTACAACTCCCTTACCAATTTTTCCATGTTCATCACACATAATGATACTATTGGGGCTGATCTGTTTTTTTAAGAAATATGTTTTCTATCCTGTTATAGAGACATTAGTACACAGGAGTGAGACATAAAGATGAATATAAAGAATACCAAATCATAAAATTTTTTAGGAAGTTTGGGGACTATTGGGTTTTTATTTCTATTTTTGACATTTCAAGGTCTAGGCAAGGATGCACAAATCAAATAGTGAGGAATCTGTGCTTTATTATTAATAGGTAGAAAACAAACTAATTCTTAAAAACAATTCCCATATTGATAGGCACACAAGCACATGCACTCAAGACATAAATATATGTATTATCTTAAAAACATACACATACATACAAGCTACAACACATAGGCTATACCCTATCCTTTGCTAATAAATTATGTATATTTACACTTATGCACACCCATGGATGCCCACAAAGACATGCATACATTTCTACAAAAATGCATGTATTTCATGTAATTACATGACATAGACACATGTACACATATACATAGATGCAAACATACCTAGTCATAGAAAATATGAAATTATATTACTAGTTATTTCAAGAAGGTAATCACTTTGAAATGGAAATTCTTTTCATTTATTTTTGTTCTGCTAGCCACATGAATGGCTTGGGAATAAACAGATATGATAGGCTTTTTAAAAATCACGCCAGTATAGTCTCCTCATTTAAAATAATCAGTAAGTATGTGATGTGTGAAAGACTGAACAAATGGTTGAGTAAGAGAATGAATACAAACAGTAAATAGTAAATTGTTGTATATCAGAAAGGCAAAACTTCAGCAACTCCTTCATTTGTATGGAAATGAGGAGAGGAAGAGGGATGAAGGGGCCGAGTACATGAGTAAGACAGACTGAATTCCATAATGCAGAGAGAATGAAAATATTGGCCACAATCCCACGCAGCTATATGTGAACAGATTTATTTTAATTGTGGAGCCCACAGTCCTGGTCATTTCCCTCTTGTAATGTTTAAAAACATAACCAACCCTAACCTTATTGTATATCTCTTTCTTCAGAAAGGTAACAGGACAACATATGGAATTCACTTGATCCCCATAGTTGAATGTATCAGTAATCTCTTTCTGTGTAACAAATTATCCTTAACCTAATGATTGAAAATAAAAGTGATTTGTTTTTTTATCACAAAGCACATGATTGGCTGGATTAAGTTCACTTGGGCTTACCCACACAGTTATGCTTCATTGGGCAGGAAGTTGGGTAAAAATGACAGTTAACTCATGTCATGTACTGGTACAAATTCCCAATGTTGAGCGTGATTGTGGTATGTATATAAAATGTACCAGTAAAGAATTCAAATAAAAAAAAGGAAAGAAAATATCCACTAAACTTCTGCTATTGTTATTAAAAAAAGATGCTGATATATTATGTGTTTGACAGTTGGTCCAAACTCTGTCACCAACAGGTAATGTTTATGGGGTGCTGTAGTGCTCTTCTGTGTGGTCTATCATCTTCCAGTATATCATCAGATCTTTCTTGTGTGGTGATCTCAAAGAACCTTTCTAAAAGATCAAAAAGGGTAATGAGGACATGCTGAGGCCTTGGGTCTGGAAACTATGTATTAGTCATCTTTTTATCACTTAAACACAGAAACTAAGATCCTCTAATTTAGAGGTTTAATTTGGCTCAAGCTTTAAAGAGATCTGGTCCATAATCAAATGGCTGCATGGCAGAAAATTTACAGTAGAGGGCTTAGCAAAAGAAAGCTGCTTAACTCATGGAAACCTGGAAGAACAGGGAACAAGAGGAATGGGTAAGAGGCCCGTAATCAACTCCAAAGTCATGTCTTCATGACCCACATAATCACACCAAGAATTCTGGCTTACCAATTCCCAGACAGCCACCAAGCCAATCAAGTTGACAGATAAGCTGAAATTTCCCACTTCACAATCACATTTTACCCACTTTATATTAGTAAAAGTAGCAAGGTCATCTCAAATCCAAAACATGAGAAAAGTATTTTATGTTCTTTATATGAAGACATAAGAGTTGGCCAATATAAGCTTAAATATCACACTTGACTCTTACCAACATTTTTTCTTTAGGCAATCTGTGTGTATTTGAATAATGGTAAGTGATTTTCCACTGATGCCTGCTGCATATACACTTTCAAAGCTGCTTGATCCAAGCCAAAACCTGTGGCTTGTGAAGATATTTTTCAGTCACCTAAGAGAAGACAGAAGCTTAACTAAATCTCTCTGACTTGGTAATAACCTAACAGGCCAGATCCAGGTGAGTGCCCTGTGAAAATGGGCATTTATCATCAAGACAAATGTCTGATAGATTGTGGACCAAAGACACAGGCTCATTTGTTGTATCTCCCAAAGAACTCTTCAGTGTGATGACTTCCTTCTCTAGACCATGGTTAGTGTGAGTGGGAGACCCTGGCATAGAAAAATATCTACTGGGGGAAAAGGTTCCTGCATGTGAGTGTATATGTGATTGTATATGCTTCATTATAGATGGAAGTAATTCTATGGAAAAAAATATGATTTAAATCTCTTCCATCTGTTTAGATTATCTTTTACATATTTACATATTTTTATGTTTAGTAACCAGGGAATGAATCTGTTGTCTTTTGCTTTAATATTTTCTTAATTATAGCAATTTACTTCCTATAATATTATGCATAAAATCTATTGCTTGCTTTTGAACTTCTATTGAACTTTCCAACTTAAATAATCATAGCATTTCCTTTACCTTACTAGTGCTGTCTATGAATATAGCAACTCTTGTACTTCATTATCCATGTAGCCATCTACTCTTCCTCATCAGGTCATTTCCATTGCCACCAGGATCATTGTGGGTGCTAACTGAGCAGCCATCACTAATCAAATTAGTTCTTCCTTCTCCCTACTCTTTCTCTCTCTCTGTCTCTCCCTCCCTCACTCTCTCCCTCTTCCTTTCTCTCTTTCATACACACACTCACTCACACACACACACAAAATATTACTGAGACAGCTTCTGTCCATATATATTAATGAATAAAAGTTCTGTCATTAATAGGAAACAAAGATGGATTTAGTCCGATAGCCCATAACTTATATTGTGATTATAAGATTTTGAGAAATGTGAATACACATTCTATTTCAAAATGAAATATCTATATCTATATCTATCTATCTATCTATCTATCTATCTATCTACCTATCTATCCTTATGACTAGTATATATCCCACTACTTAACCCTGCATGTAAGAAGCACAGATATGCATTATGTGAATGAGTATTTTGCATAACATGTCCATGCCTGCACTTCAGTGGAGATTTTTCTCATAAACTATTTTGTCTTATTTTTATTACATATAGCACAGTGTATTACAGACACTAAACCATGCTTTACTTGACACTTTCCCTCTGAATGGGACTACCTGCCATTTTTACATGTTTCATTCTGTTAAAAATAAAATCAGTTTAAAAGAAAAAATAAACAGAAACAAAGCTTATGTGCATAGGGATAGGTTTGTAAGCAGGGCACAAGAATGGAAAAAAAATGAGAGTCAAGATACATCATGTAGAAGTACAAATTCTCAAAGTTGAGTGTGATCATAAGGTGGGTAAAAATGTACTAATGAACTCAATAAAGAGGAAAAAGAATATAATGGTATGGGTTCAATACAGGGAGAGTCATCAAGAGAACAATATATTTAAGTTTTAACATTTTCACTTATAATATGGATATTATGATAGTACTGGCATCTCAAGGTTGAGATGAATCGAGCAAAAATTCACATTTACAACAAATATTATTAAAGACCTAGTTGTTGGATGCTGGATGTCTTTGCTATGCTAGGCATAGTGTTAAAACAAAACTAACTTCTTGATCACATGGAGTGTTGACTTTGTTACAGGACAGACTCTGTTAAGTATTCAGATAATATCTATATAAAAAGTAAAAACAATAATCTGTGTTTATTATTTTCAGATCAAGCCACACTTAAAATATTAATTCAAATGTCACTGCCCCAAAGAATGTCACTTTAAAATCCCTACTGAGGAAATCTTTTCAAAGTGAAGTTCTTTCAAAATGTATTTTCTTATTGTAATGTTGCAGTTACTTTTTATAATTATTTCTTCCACTTCTCCTCTCTTAGAATGTATACCATACAAGGACCTCCGCCATGACTCTCTGTGCTCATGTTGTGTATCTATAAATTAACTCTGAGTACCTAGCAAAAAATAGACAGTCTCACAAGCACTAACTGTGTAAACATACTTGATGGATGGATGATAAAAATGAGAAAAACCGTGCCAGGCATTTAGCTCAGTGGTTCCAGCACCTGCCTTGCAAGCACAAGGTCTACAATTTGATCTCTGGTAATCACATATAACAATGCCAGGTGTGGTAACTAGAGCCCACCAGCAATCAGTACCACATACCACAGTGCTGGGTGTGGTCACTCATGCCTGTAATCCCAGCATGCAGAAGGCAGAGGCAGGAAGATTGCTGTGAGTTCAAGGCTTGCCTGAGCTACATACATAGTGAACTCAGAGCCAGCCTGAACTACAAATTGAGACCTTGTCTCAAAAAAAAACAAAAAAACAAAACAAACAAACAAACAAACAAACAAACAAAAAACAGAGTAAAATCATTTTTTGTTATAGATAAAGAAAACTTTCCCAATTTATTTTATTAAAACTACAGAATTCAATTCCATGAATACTCACAAATCTCTGTGCAACCAGACAAAATCAGGGGATAGGCAAACAGCACCAAAGGGTCTAATTTGATTTAATCAGCACCATACAAAAAAAAATGAACACATCTACAAAGAATTTTATTGTCATTTGTGGTATTCACTTAAAGATCTACAGTCAAAAATTAACTCCCTGCTGTCCTTAGAAGAAAGTATTTAAGGCAGCAGTAATTAATGATTTGTAAGTGTGTTTTAGTGACATGCATCCAGTGTCTGGAAGTGCATATCACAGGATCTGGCACTTGTATTCGTAAGACAGATTCACACCAACAGACATATTTATACTTGAGGTACAATTTATATTTAGTAAAGAATAGTATGCAATTTTAGGAGATGAAAAATAGAGTTAAGCAAGGTGAAATAGAGGAGAATTTGTGATCACTATTATGAGAAAGAGGAGGCTTGGCTCAGAGTTTCTCTCAGTGAATTGTCTGGATTGGGTTGGGGATTTGAATTGAGAGGAAAACTTCATGGCCTTTATGCATGAATGTGTATATATAACTTCATATATGAGTGTCTATATGTATGTGAGCAGTGGGTATATGGCTGAGTATATGGAGATGGTTTTCCAACTCTGTATTTTCTGTATATTTATATGTATACAAGAAAAGCAAATTAAATTTCCTATACATTGGAATCCATAGAAATCAGCGGGACTGAATGAGTCTTCACTTAACTTCTGTGTTACCTTTTTCTCTTTGTGGAGACAAAATACCTGGCACCAAAAGTTAAAAGGGATAAGGTCTTTCAGCTAACAATTCATAAAGGTCTGTAATCAGCTGGCTCTATGACGGACAGCGAACAAGCATTCCAGAGGATGAACAACACGGCCTACATAAGGCAGCAAAAATAACAAGAAGGTTTAACAGCATCTTTCTGCCCTATTTATTCAGAGAACTGAGATAAGGGTGATGCCAAACTAATATTTCACCTGTAGTGGTTTAATAATCACACACCCTTAACACCAGCACCACACATTCCAGATTCAACGACTTCTGACAAAGAAATTCCAGCCATATCTGCATGAGGCTTTGAGGAAACATCTAAACACAAACCATAACAACTTCCTTCAGAGAAGAAAAAAATAGGAAGCAGAGGCAGGGAGAGAAGAGACTTCTATTGTTTCATAACTCTTACCAGGAAGTTCTTTACTGTTTTCCTTGTTTTAAGTAACCAATAGTAAACAAATTTTAAAATTATTACCTTGCTATTTTTAAACCTTAAAGAAAATAAAATACAGGATTTTGGAAGAATATACAGGTACTTAAATATTCTCATAACTATATTTTTTAGTCCGGGCACACAATCTTCTATGATATTGATTAGAGTATATATTTTTAATTAAAGGCAAACAAACATGTTTTACTGTGTCTTGGGAAATAAAACACAACAGCATAGTTACTGAGACTCAGAATTTTAAATACCAGAAAATGAAGAACTTGGACCATTCTATACCCATTGGTCCTGCTCAGCAGAATGCAAATCAGGACGCTACTTAATCTATGGCATTGCTCTTAATTTTGCATCTCAATGTGGGCTCCTTACAGCTCCAGATGCATTTGCAAAATTAAAAGCATAATTTATCTCCAAAAAGCAATAATCCATCAGACTAGTGAGTTAGTCTTGATGAAACACTGGCTCTAAACAATACTCATTCACTGTTGGGTCCTCTGTCAGGAGTAGGAGAGGGCAGTAATCTTCAGTATCCAGGGTGGTTTAGGGAGATGCGAGTTACCGCCTCTCCCTCTCTCAGACAAATAGAGGTAACTGAACCAGACTTGTCCTCCTCCCTGTCCTTCACCTCACACTATCAGCTAAGTGTTAAAAATTATATGAACTGCTAGGAACAGGAGTGAGAACCCCATCACTGGAAGATCCCGAGGGCAGATGTTTCTCCTCTAAATAAATGGCCACAGAGTGCTCTTTTAAGCTGTGAGAACCAAAATGGAAATGCTAAGTCACGAGTGAATTGAAGTCAAAAAAGCTCTTAGCAGGGATTGTGTGCAGACTCTGAGGTACAACACTAATAGACAGGAATAAATGGGAACATTATGTCCTGTGATGGTACATAGCCATATCTGAATCAGAGAGTATGAAAGCAAGCCCAAAGTTAGGATTAAATGGTTGATAATAGTCAAAAGTTTAATACAGACATAGTGGATAGCTAATGTTTTCTTTCATTGGGACACTTTTTAATCACCAGCATTATCTTAAACCTTCCCAGAGCACATTGATATGCTGATTAGTGTACATCACAGTAGGATTTTTGCACATTTGTGTATGTTTGTTGATTCATTTTATCATTATTTTATACTCAAAACATTCTTATAGATCACTAAGGACAGCAATCAAAATATATTTACCAAAGCTTTAGAAGAAGCTGAGAAATAGCCACATTTTGGGGGAAAAAAGCTCAAATTATTTGATTTATGCCTGCTAGTCCTTTCTCATATACTTTCTATTAAATTAGAAACCAGTTTTACAATGAACGTGGACATGAATTACAGCAGAAAACAGGGATGTGATAACACATTAAGGAATTATGGATGAAGGTGCTTAAAACATTTAACTCTGAAAATGTCTTAGGATGAAGACATTTATAATATAGCAAATCAATTTAGGTTGAAGTTATCAAAACTAATATCTTAAGATAAAAGAGTAATCTTCACTTAATATAAAGTAACTCCTTTATAGATTATAGTATATTACTCTTAAAATGTAATTCTACAGAAATCAATGCTGAAGCAACACTCTAAGAGTTCAGGATAAAATAGGGAACATATTATTAATATTATTTTACAAGGTTCTCCTTTCTCCCTTTATTCTCTATGCTTTTACCCTTGTTTAGGTGAATATGAATGTTTCTCTTTCTAGTGGCACATACACTTTCCAAATTTGTGTGACCTAACAAACCAACAGACTCTAAAGTTTTTGAATTTAAAGTTTTCTGATACACCCAATAATATTTCTAACAGCAAATGGTACAGATTTTGATCTTCATGAGAGTATATCTGTAAATGTACCAGATTTTGAGAGGATAGTTTGCATTAATTGATTAAATGAGCTTTCTGAAGTCCATTTATAAACTATAAAAATTGGAGTCATGTAATATCCACTTTCTTGCAAAACTTTCTGTGTAGCTCATGCCTTGTCCCTGACCAAAGCTCATGAGTAGTTTCTTTTGCTTTTAATTGATACCAAGCTGGAAACTTTTAGTTCCGAAAGTGAAAGGCAGGTTTGAGTAGGCTGGAGTTCAGCTCAGGCTGCTTTATCTTGACTCCTCCCTTGACCAAAACCACACAATCAATCCACAAACCCTCCTTTCTGCATACTTCAATAAATCCACAACTGCTCCCCCTCTGCACGCTTGAACCAATTTGCAACTGACCCGATCCATATGGTTATACCCCCTGCCATTTGCTATAAAAATGTGTATATCTTGCAATAAATTAGAGGTGTTCTCTGAAACCTCCCTGGAGGCTGTATGGTGACTGTGTACTCATCCTACAGGTTCAAGGTTCCATTACCCCCAAAAGCACAACAACAATTGATGTTCCAACACGGGACTTGCATACCATGTAAATAATTGAAGTGTTAGGTGAGTGATTCCTATTATGGGTAAACTTCTTTAGTTGGTGATTCTGCAACCCATCTCTCTCAGCTTCAAGAAAGCTGAGTCATATCGGAAAGCTTGAGCTAGGGTAAGGTCTCCCTTCTTCAGAGATGTCTAAATTCTCTAATATAGACAGAAAATCTCAAGTTATCTTCTTACCATGCTCTTCAATTTTTCCCCATTGCCTCCACAATAATTTAGTGTCTAAACCCCTATGCTAGTAAAACATCAGAGGCTTGAGTACTGGGCCCCCCTAGTGGCCCTGAAGATAGGGTGGAGGCTTATTGTTGAAGAGATGAGTCCAAAGATGGTGCTAAACCCATTTCTTTTCCCAGTTATTCATCCATTTAGTGCCAAATGTGCCTCCCTTGTCTGTTGATAAACCTTCCTCCTCTGTCTTGGGTCTTTCGAGCCTCCATGTAAACATAGGAGGTCTCAGAGCAGGAAAGAAAATGGTGTAATGGAAGCTCCTCCTCCAACATGGCAACCACATTACAGAGCACCACTCACTTGTGGCTCTTGAGAGTATAGCTCCTCTTCTGACAGCAAGACTACCGCTGCCTCAGATAAAAAAGATGGGTTACCCCTGCCTGCTTTTT
The DNA here is from genome assembly GCA_004026965.1 of Petromus typicus. Classification (NCBI taxonomy): domain Eukaryota; kingdom Metazoa; phylum Chordata; class Mammalia; order Rodentia; family Petromuridae; genus Petromus; species Petromus typicus. Next base: position 19,610 of record PVIR01013133.1, on the reverse strand, counting down.
TCTCAAAGTTTTCCAAATCTCCAAAGACAAACCCTGCTACTCTGCTTATCCAGTTCCTCTCACCTCTGGCAATTCCTGAAGTCTCCCTTGTGTTTATAGATAAGAGTCCATCCAAATGTTTTGTGATCATAGATCCCAAAAAACCCTGAGACCATATTTTTAAAACCTATACAACTCCTTTTGGAGTTAAAACCCCACAGGTTTTAACTGGACACTATTGTACTAGCTCTGAAATATTTGATCTGCTTCATGACAACTTCAACCATTTTACCGTTAGTGCTTATTGTACTGGTATACTCCCAGCACTTCCTCACACAAACAACCCCAGACAGCCCACCGGATGTGCTGCTGTTAAAGGCTCAGCAGCTACTCCAGGTTAACTCATCTCAAATATATGCTAATCTCCCTGGGCTTTTTGTGTGTGGAAATTAACTCATTAACTGTGCTGTGTCCAATTCTCCAGCCTCAGATTATCCCCTGGCAGTGGCCAGCCACAACACACCAATCAGCAAGAACCCTTTCTTTTGTTTCCATCTTTGGAAAAGGGACCTGTGATCCCCTGTTGTCCCTTGGTTCCCTCCAGGCTTTTGGGGAAAACTCCTGAGGTTTAAAGTCCAACTAGTTGTGGCAAATGGATGTCACTCATGTTGCTGCCTTCAGTAAACTAAAATATGTCCATTTCAGCACTGACACTTGCTCTGGTTTTGTCTGTGTGACAGCAGTTATAGGAGAAAAAACAAAGTGTCATAGATCACTTGTTTCACAGTTTCTGCACCATGGGAATCCTCTATAGATTAAAAATTGATAATGGGACTGCTTACAGATCTAAGATTTTAAAAATTTTGTGATAGTTAAAATATAGCTCATCTCACAGGATTCTGTTACAATCCTAAAGAACAGAATTATAGAGAGGTTCCACTGATCCTTTAAACAAATGCTCTTAAAACAACAAAAAAAACCTCATTAGCTATTACTTCATCTGATTCACTTATTCTGATTCACCTTATTCACTCTTACTTTATTTACTTTTATGATAATCATCTGGGTCCAGCCATTAAACCCAGAGACACTTTGTGTGCCCCACTATTATTTTGGAAAGACCCTCCCCTTAACAATGCTGGAAAGGGCCTCAGTCCATTATTAACAACGGGAAGACTCTTTGCTTGTGTTTTCTCTCAGGACACAAACAAACCATGTGGGTTCCTGCAAGAAATGTAAAGATGGCTCTACCTAAAATACCTAGACTCATTCCTGAACCCACAATAGTTGTTCTACTGTGTATTGCTGTCATGGCTAATAGTGCTAATGCTTCTCAAGATACCCAAGTATGTTCCCTTATCTCTAACCCTCAAAAGAGTAACTTGACAATGTTCCATATAGGTAGAAAGTGTTTCTATTTCTCCTGATTCTGATCATAAAAATATCTCTATTAATGGATCTACACAAAGCTTTGGGCCAGTATTAAGTACAATTACAAGTTTAAAATTATAAAAGATATATTATATTTGTTTGGCCAAATATGTTTGAGTGTGCTCTAATTTTATAAATTTCTTATATGTTTGACTGTTTTTCACTTTGTCTAATCATATAAATTGTCTAATTGTTTTGTTTGAGCTCAAAATAATTTTCCTTTCCTTTTAATCTTAAAATTTTTTCCCTAAAAAATACGCACCTATAATTAAGTCAGAGAAATGTTTTTAAAAGCATGCCTTTCTTCCTATAGGTTGCTATTGATCTAAGTGATGCTCAAAATTATTTTACAAAAGTACTATGTGTTTTTCCTTAATTGCTATAATCCAAAAAAGTTTTATCAGCTATAGATGTTATATTTATTGCCACAATCTGTTTTTCATAATAGATAAATAAATAAATAAATAAATAAATAAATATTCTTTAAATAAAAACTCTTAAAGTTGGGGATAGTTCTAAATAAAACTCCTCTTGGTGAACAGAGGAGTACCTGCCCAAAACATAATTATTCTAGTCCTTGTTCCCTAGTGGGACTACCGATATTTTCACAACCTTATGGAAAATTCAGACCAACAAATATTGCATCGTTATTACAAATTGGTTGCACTGGTCATCATCAAAGGTTCTATCTCTAAAATATTATTGTAAAATATTTACATTGCTCAAATTCTAAGCATAATATTATGACATGTTTACATTGGTCATCTTCAAAATATTAATTTCTTTGGAAAAAAGGGAGTCTTACTACAAAGATGCCTTTCATGCAAAACTACATTGAAGATGTAAGGTTGTGTATAATTGTGATACTTGTTATTGCCACTTTACTGGTGTTACAAGATGTATTTATGCTCCATAATTGTATGAGTCTTCAGACATTCTGTATGATATTCACCTCTTGATTCAAACATCTGCCTTACATTTTTGGGAAAATAAGTACATCTAACAATCACTATTTTATGGAAGAGACATTTAAGTACACTACAAAGATTATGACACAATTGTTATATTGAAATATTATATATAGCTCTTTAGTTAAAGCCCTTTTTTATTAACATTAGACAATTACTCAACCACTAAAACAACTATGACTTACAACTGTAAAAGCTACCTAACTATGTTTTTATACCTAAATGTCTTTTGTGCAGTAGATCTATAATAGTTGAGTTCATTATTCCTATTGCAAATGCTAATGTTACTGATCATCTTTCCTGAGTGTGTAACAACAAAGGTGTAAGAGACTAAAATTAAAAAGTTAATCGTACTAAAAAGTCAGACAATATTTTGGTCCTGGCCCTCCAAGATGAAATATGACTGAAGAGTCAAGACATACAGGAACCTTCTTCAGGAGATCCTATGATTTTACAAGGGTATGCCAAAGGAATGTCACCTGAAGAAAAAAAAAATCTCCACTGTTTTGCACAAAGTAATATGGTCAAGAAAAGCCATGAAATGTCCTAATGGCCGACACTAACAGAAGAGCTGAGTGACTGCATGGCTCCAAGGTACCACCTGAAGAGTCTTGTTTGACCTTGTTAGATAATAAGAGTTTAACTTTATTTAATATAGCTTTCACTATAACTTGTTCTTAAACATCCAGTAGAAAAGTATTTTCTTGCTAATTGTTGACTACAGGCTGCCAAATTCTAAGTGATCACATATTAATACAACTAAGGTGCTAGACAACTTTATTTTATTAATATCCATCACGGATATACTTTATAGACAGATTTTGTTGTCAGGTTTTTATTCAAGACCTATTGTTACCTGTGGGGTATTTCAGCTCTATATAGCTTGTTTTTTGTTGGTCAGAAAAGACAAAATTTAAAATTACATTTTCAAGTTTAAATTGTCCTCAAGTAAAAAGGCTTTCTGTATTTTCATTCTTCTACATTAGAACTCCGAGTCATCTTATACACGTGTTGTTGATTATTATCAACTTATTAATCATTATAAAAAATCTGTTTCTATCTCTTTAAATCAATGTTCTGATTGGTAGAGTTTATTGTATATGCAGAAATAATTCCTAGTTATTTGTACATTATGTAGTTAAAAACAATGAGGTATATTTTCATTTGCTATGTTGTATTTAACTTTAAAAAATCTGTTTGTGTTTCTATTTTTATTACATTTATGTGGCTAATAGAAGTTACATAGATTACATACTATTTTATGCCCAGAACTAAAGGAAGCCTTAGTAATTTACTACTGCTTTTTATTTTACAAATTTTAATATATTTACAATACTTTGCTTTTAGCCAAAGTTTCAGAGTCAAAGACAAAGAGGGATATAAGGGCAAAAGCCAAGCTTGGCTGAGCAGCCCAAGCTGCTTTACTGTGACTCCTCCCTTGGCCAAAATCATACAATCTACACCTGCCCACCTCTCTGCATACTCCAATCAATCCTCTACTACCCATCTCTCTGCATTCTTCAACCAATCTGTGACTGACACAACCTATGTGGTTATGCCCCCTGCCCTTTGCTGTAAAAGTATGTATATCTTGCAAAAAAATGGAAGTGTTCTCCAAAACCTCCCCAGAGTCTGGGTGATGACTTTGCACACACATCCTACTGGTCCAAGTTTCCATTAACCCCAAAACTACAATAGCATGGTTCATTTTCCAGTTCCCTCCAAATTAGTTTATGTTGTCATTTCAAGGCCAGAGTTTTATGCCTTCATTTGTTTCAGGCTCTGTAAAGCCAATAGGCTGATGTAAGACAGAGGCAGTCTTGGAAGTTAAATAAGAGTAAGAGAACTGGCAAGTTCTGTGAGTCAGCAGGACCAGAAGTCATGTCCAGGAAGGGCATCCAAGAGAGAAAGAAAGGCAAGCTGACAAGCACAGAGTTCTTGAGAAGCACCAGTGAGCTCCAGCAAGGAGACTGGAGGATTCAGACAATACAGGAATTAAAACTCAACAGAAAGATTAAGGTCAGCCTTGACATCAAAAACACTGTGTACACTGAGTACTGCAAACATATACAAGAAAAGGAGGGGCTCAAACATGGGGAAGGAAGGTATAAGGGAAGAAGAAGAGGATGATAAAAAGAATTAAGATGTGCTATGCACATATGCCAACTTCCTACAAAGAATGTGATCATTATGTACTGTGCTCATGCTATAATAAGCTTAAATTTAAAAAGTAATTTCATATTTCTTTAGACAGATGGGAAGGCAATTGTGATTTGATGCTCTTGTGTGTTTGTACATGTGTGTGTGTGTGTGTGTGTGTGTGTGTGTGCATGTGTGTGAGAGAGAGAGAGAGAGAGAGAGTCCATGACTTTTAACTGGGGTATTATTTGGTCCATGTCACTTAGCTAAACAGAGCATGTCATGCAAAGTTTTGAGCTAAGATTCACAATGACACATTCTTTCATCATGGATATATTGAATTTTTGTACACCTGTCTTGCACTCAGTACCTTCATAGCTATATACTAATTGTATAAATTAGACTAGGATACATTGTCATAATATATAAATGATGGCCTAAAATTCTTTTATTCCTCATTTATCAATACTTTGTGTTGTTTTTAGTAAGTGAGTTCCTCTTTCATATAATCATAGATATCTATATCTTATGTAAGCCACTAACATAGGACCCTCCAGCCACATTGTAGAATCTATTACCATTTGGAATCATCACACTGAGGAAGAGAATAAAAAGCATATTATTCTACTTCTGAAAAACCCTTGTCTAAACATAGTACTCACTACATTACCATCCATTTTAGTGATAATAAGTTGTCACACGATTATATCTAGATAAAAGTGGATCAAAGAAGTGTAACATCCGCCAAGCATTTCCACCCGGGACTGGTTCAAATTTTGAGAAGTTAAATACCTGTACCAATAAAGATAAAAAAATAATGGATACCTAAAGGTACAAGATCCTAATTCTGGAGACTGTAAATTTTACTGTACAATTAAATTAATTTTCATAGTTATTAATAAAACATTCTTAAAGGAAGAGGTAGAAAAAAACAGATGTATATGATGACTTCAAACTAAAAACTTATGCACAGCCAAAGAAATATCAACCGGGCTGGGGATTTAACTCAGTAGTTCTGGTGCCTGCTTTCCAATTGCAAGACGCCTACTTCAAGTCCCAGTAACCAAATACAACAATGCTGAGGGTGATGGCTCACACCTATAATCCCAGTGCTCAGGAGGCGAAGGCAAGTGGACTGCTGAGTTTGAGACTGAGATCAGAACCAAAAAACTGAAAAAAAAAAGAGAGAGAGACCATCAACAGATCAAAATGACAACCAACAAAGTACAGGAAAGTATCTGTAATCTGTACATTTGATAAAAGGGAATTGGTCAAAATATATGAGAAAGTTAACCCAATGATATAAAAAAAATCCTACTTAAAAACGATAGACTGAATGTAGAAAATTCCAAAAAGGAGACAGCAAATGAACAATAGTTATTTGCAAAGGCAAAGGAACAGTCAGTATATACATTTCTATGTTCAGGAGCATATAAAACACACTCAGAAGTCTCGGAGGCAAAGTGCGCAGCTTTATTCTTGATGCCTGAGGATGATTCTGGGGTTTACCTACAAAGAGAGTGATCCTGACTCCGCCAGAGCTGGATTGATTACTCTCTCAGGCAGAAGCAGGGGTTACAGGAGCTATGCATTTAGTATTACCCTATTGGTTGAAAGTTACACATTCAGCTCCTTAATTTCCATATGTGCCCTGCAATTATTGGCTACAAAGTTTCCAGGTTTCATTGGTTTGTGCAGTGCACAGTTTCCTCTTATTTGTATAAGGCCAGATGGTAAGAGTAACAAAACTGAGAACAAAGGAAATTCTTAAGTTGCCTCAAAGCATCCAAAATCCAGCATTCTGATGTGGCAAGACCTTAAATGTACTAAAACAAAATGGTATAGAACACAAGGCTCAGCAGTGAATATAACAAAGACCTTAAGGCCTAAAGGGCAGAGATCAGCTATAAGGACTCTTCCAGAGACAAGACAGCTGCCTTTTCAAGGAAAAAAGTCCTATGAATTATTTTCTTTAATATGAAAAAAATAGATTCTACATCAAAACATAACTTAAAACAGTAACGGGGTATCCACTCACTCTCATAAGAAGGGCTATAATCAAAAAGACAAAAGATAAGAAGTGATATGGAAAATATACAAAAATTGGAAAACATACACAGTGTTAGGATGGAAATCTAAATTAGTAAGTTACTATGAAAAACAATGTAGAGTAACTTGAAAAAAAAACCAAAAAAAACCCTACCCCTATGACCCAGCCATTGTGAGAGGTTGAAAAGGTATCAGAAGGACTATCCACAAGAACCAAGACATTATGGCTAAATAGAATGTGATATCTGTACAGAATGGAATATCATTAGTATTAAAAAGTTCTTCCGTGACAGCACAAGTGAACCTTGAAAAAATTCAGTTAAATCAAATACAACAGGAACAAAAGTAGTACAGATTCTAAAAGTGTTGGGATCATAAAAATATAGAGCAAAAATGTTTGTTCCTGAAGCCCCTGGCAGAGTTGGGGAGATAAATATGAATAAGTCCACAAAATGTACTGTACAACATTGTGACTATAGTTAATAATGATATATTATATTCTTAAAAGCTTTTAAGAGAGTAAATACTGTAAGGAAAATATATATAAAGTAATAAATGCATTAACAAGTTACTCCATAACATTTTTATATTTCAAAGAACAATTGCAAATGATGAATACATAAGATTTTGCCAATTTAAGTAAAGACAGCAATAAAACATTTAAAAAAGAAAGAATTTGAGAGATATGGATAGGTAAAGAGGGGAAGAGTATGGTCATAAGGAAGAGTTTAGGTGGACGGACACAGTGAAATATGCCAGGTATGAGATAAGGGTTCCAAGAAACACTAAAGGCGTTCTACCAAGTTCTCAAATCTCTTTGGACATGGTGCACTCAGAGCAGAGCTAGTATGTCACTTTTGTCTCTACAGTTGATACATGTGAACTTTTCTTGAGAAAGTTTAGGTATGCATCCATGATCCTCAGTTGTGAAACCTACTTACTCTATTGGAGATTCCAAGGAGAAAAAGGTCAACCTCTGCAGCATGAGCTAAGGCACGTGCAGCCACTGCCCACATTGAGTGAGGAATGAATTCCTAGTTGTAGGCAACTGATGCATGCAAAACCTAGAGCCTGTGTTCTTCCCACTGTTTTTATGAGCAAGTATTGTATCTCCCGAGAACAGTACATATGCTCGTTCTCAGAGTGCATACATGTTTGGTCTCCAGGTGGTACTTAATGTTTGACTTTGACCATGTCAATCAATTTAACTGCACAAAACTGTGAAGGTAAGTGGGCTTTTATGTGGCTCTCCAGATTTTAGTTTTAGAGACGAGATAGGAAAAGTAAAAACTTACATAGGCAAACAGTGTTTATTTACTAAAAAGTAGTAAAAAGATCCCTATGTAGAAAAATTTTATTGATTATAGGGAATGAAACAGCTACACATGCAAGAGATCACATGAATAATAAGAGCATATAATTTATTTACAAAGTCAAAGTATCCATCAAGTAAGATTTTGATGATCTCTTGACACATCTTGAATTTTTTGATACAATGTCATTATCCAGTCATTCCAAATGCATGAAGTTAAAGGAAATACTTTGAGCCATCAGTTAGTCATCCCTTGTTAATGCATCCTGCTTTCTTTTACAGAAGGTCTTTTATTATGTCTTTATGTGATTTCCTAACTTTATTCACAGTCACACTATGGTCATACAGCATAACTTGATCACCTGGTTTCACATTGAAACCATTGAAACTTGGAGAAGGAAAACAAAACAAATAGGCAAATAAACAAAAAACAAATTCTCACTTTGGCCTGAGATTGTTCTGACAATACTTTGATTATTATGAGGTGCACCTGATTTCAGACTTGTGGCTTATAGAATTCTGTGAGCAAAAATTTCTGTTGGAATTTTTACCAAAGAGACAGGAAATTCTCATACTCTATGCAAGAAGAACACATTCTGTGTTTATTTGACAAAAGACAGTGATAATTTCAATCCTAAATTTATAGAATTATTGTGGGATTAAATTAAGTAGTTCATATAAGAAATATAGTAATACTTCAGTGTTTATGTCTTTTATTAAACCAGTTAAACTATAAATCAATTCAGTGAACTAAGAATGGCTATTTATACACATTATTTCATTCCAAAGATATTTCTTACATATATATAAAACCCATGGGATTCTAGTATTCTGTAATTGGCCAAATGTTTATGAAAACCTCTAGCAACTGTATCTGTCATTAATTAATGGGTGGTCACGAGATAGGTTGCTGGTGGTGGTGGTGGTTAAGAACTGCTTATATAAACAGAATGTGTGTAAGTTAGTAAAAATCACATTAGCCATTTACATAAAATGTTTTCTGACCTCTAAGGTTTAGGCTTCTTCTTTGAACTCCTGTTTCTCTCTTTTGTTCATCTTCTTTTTCAATATATTATTGGTCTGTGAAGACAAAGGCAGTTTAAGAAAATGGAAGAAATGTGTAAACATTTCAGTAAGGGAAAGGAAGAAGATAAATTTCCATCAAATCCCTCCATTCTTTATATGTTATTCTTAAGATAGCAAACTGGAGAATAAATTAAAATAGCAACCATTTTACTCATCTTTTTCCTTTCCACAAGTGAACTCTCAGATGTAGATATGTTTACTGGTGTCATTAAACTCTAAATACTGCAGAAATTCTCTAGGAATATTTGCCCAAACTATGGATACAGATAAAGATATATATATATATATGTATATATATATATATATATATATATATATATGTGTGTGTACATATAGTTAGCTTATTTTTTGTAATAGTAATAAACACATAGAAGATAAGTTGCTTAAAATTATAAAATTTTGCGGTGGAAGTCAACTCTTTATGAAATAATATTTTATCTCCTTTTTCTTTTTTTTTCATTCCCATAGTTATTACATTTTATGTTCATGCAAAGATCTAACTATATACAATACTAAAATAAAATAAATCTCAGCACAAATGTTAGATCAAAAATGTACTCAAAATATATCACTAACCTGTATTTTAGCTGGAGAAACTGAAAACATCCAAGTGTTCTATTTTTAAGGTTATGAGTTAACTTACCTCAACCATATTCAATGGCTGGAAATTTAAACTTTATATTAATAATAATAATTGTATTATGTATGATTTTGAAAAGGAAACAAATACCATGAGAAATCAAGAGATTAATTTATTATTTATTTATTTGCTTATTTATTTATTTATTTGCACAAACAGATAGCTATAATTGGTACTATTCATATTTCATCCATGAATTTCTTGATCCCAAATTCCATGTTTTTAACCATCTATGGAAAAATGTCCTTCCAATTCAGTTGCAAAAATTGAGGTTCCTGGGCTGGGGTGTGAGGACTCAGAGTACAAGATTCATCAAACAATGACAACTTTCTGAAGACATCCCTAAATAACTGTTTAGGTTTCAAAAATATTGTTCTTGTTTTTACTTTCATGAACTATTGAGTTGATATTAGAATTTATCGGTAATTGACTGACTTAGTTTATCTGTTGTTGACATTTTCAGTCTTCATATTCCTTTTAGAATTTTTGGTTTTATTGCATTATAATTAACACAATCATGCATATTTTAAGTGTACAACTTAAATTTGTATATACATATTGTATAATCACCACAATGAAGCTAATTAGCATATCTGGCACCACACAGAGTTACAATTTACTATTTGTGTGCATGTGTCAGAACACTGAAGAGCTCTTATGCAGGTCACGCAGACAATAATTAGTTATTAACAAGTTGATATTCTATGTGCATTAAATCTCCAGAATGTATTCATTTCTCATAACTAAAACTTTGTACCACTTGACAATCAGCATTTTTCTGCCTCTCCCTCCTTTCACCTTCTCCAACTATCGTTCTGCTACACGTCTTTGTCAGTTTGACTATTTTGAACCACACCTATAAGTGAGAGGATACACTATATAATTTCTTCCACATTCATCTTTATTGTTACAAATGAAGGAAAATTAATTCTACTTCTAATATAGCATATAGTTAAAATAAAGAAGAGCTCACACCAATACCATACTCATTCGGAGTATACTAAATATGTGCTAAACTGGAGGCATTTTAAATAAGAAATGTAAATTGTATCATTGGAGACATGTTATCTACTCCAAAATTTTTAATTACACAAAACTTATTTAAAAAATAAAAGTTGATGCTTACTGAATCCTGGAAAGCACAATAGCAGGATATCCCAAAGGCCTCTAATATTCTACATAAAATAGTTTTCACATCTATTTTCATTCATCCAGAGGTGATTAATGTTAGTAATGATCCAATGAAGATAATAACAAAGAATATTTGATAACTATTCAAGACTTTCACATGTTTAATAAACAGATATGGACTCTAATCCAGGCTTCCCGACTTTCCTCCAACTGGAACTTGACTAGATTATCTAACATCAGTTAATTTATTTGATTTTGGGTAATATAATTGTTTGTCATTAAGTAGCTCATCAGTAAATGAGATTTAGAATTTCTTTTTGAAATGTCTTCTGATAGAATATAATAGTAAATTTGCACAAATATTCTTTCTTTTAACATCTTCCTTTATTAAATGTATAAGAAGATTAAGTAAGTAATATATGTACATGATGCCTGGCACATAGCCAGTATTTAACGAGTCATCACATTTTATTAAGATGAAGCAAAGCTCACATTCACGGGAACATCAGCAACACAAGCAATAAAGAGCATTTCAGTTAAGATGAAGTACGTTTAAAAAATGACTTAAAAGAGATTTGAATTAAATTGTCTGGAAATTTCAAAGGGGGTGATCTGTTGATCAATATGTCAGGAATGTATGGAAGTAGAAAAGCCTTCTTGAACATAGATGTGAACTATTACAGAACATGATTGAGTTAGCCCCAATTCAGAAGCAATTTTTCCCAGGCTCATGCAATTTATATTCTTTTTCTTCTCCTGCTTTTCCATGTTTGGACTTAGTAGGAGACAACCCCTCATGGAGCTCTAGTCACCTGTCAACTCTAAAGTGCGAATTTTCCATTTCAGTTTTGAGTTACTGACGGACCAAAAATGTTCTCAGCTTGAAAAAAGGACTCTAGCCATTTTCTTATAATTTAAAAAAAGTTTGAATAAAGTGTGTGTGTGTGTGTGTGT
>PVIR01013132.1:0-37515 GCA_004026965.1 Petromus typicus | reverse complement strand
ACGCCCAGTATTGTAGGTGGTTGCCTAGGATCGAACCCGGGTCCTTGCGCTTGCAAGACAGGCGCCGGAACCACTGAGCTAAATCTCTGGCCTAAAAGGTAATTCTTTATCATTCAGTCTATAAATGTCAGAGTAAATTCACAGTCATTCAGACATCTATTGTGCAAGCTTCTGTTACATGTTAAATAGACAATATTGCTCAATCTTCATGGTAAGGCAAAATCTAGCTGATTAGATGATTACAATATGGCAGGCCTCTTTTTTTGTTTTGTTTTTATTTTTAAAGGGTCTTGCTGTAGTTCAGGCTGGTCTTGAACTCACTACCCCAGGCTGACCTTAAACTCATGGTGATCCTGCCACAGCTGGTTTTTAAAAGTGCTGGGACTACAGGTGTGAGCCACCACACCCAGCCCAGGCACTCTTACGTACTGGTTAACGCTAGTAAGAGCAGAACAAATTTCTTCCTAGTGAAGCTTGTTCTAATAGGTTTGTAGATACATCTCCCATCTTTCTAAAAGTTTTTGCCTTATAAAATTCAATGGGAAATGATATGGTGCTGAAAGATAATTTTTATTAATTACATGATACATCAAAGTGTCTTATTTCTCTGTTGCGGTAGATAGTTCTAGTATTATCTGCCTTGAACTCTCCTCAAGGAACTATTGCTTTTCCCTGATCCCTACATGGATTTAGTGCAGATTACAGTCTTAAATGAGTAGACACCACTTCAAACCAATAGATTGTAAATACTACCAATCTGTATAAATCCTTCATTTACATTGTGATGTTAGCATTTTACTATTTATATTACTTTATTACTCTAAATATTTTCTGAATTATTTGAGAATATACCAATAATGATGCTCCTCTAGCCCTAAGTATTTCAGTGTTTTTCCTAAAATCTTTAATATGCATTTTCTAAAGCAAAGATGTTTTTCCAGTACTGTGGGATGGAACTTTGTAGTGCTGTAACACTTAGGTGCATTCCTCCATCCTTTTTAGTTTTGTTTCAAGACAAAGTCTTGCTCAGATGTGCAGGTGGGACTCAAACTTTGTATCTTCCTGGCTCAGCCTTCTTGAGTGCTAGGATTACTGGCATGTGCCACACATCTAGCTCAAGGACATTTTCTTACATAGTTATAGTGCAGTGGCTAAACCAATGGCAGCCTTAACACGTTAGTGTGATTTGCAGGGCAGTTTCATGTTCTTAGTTTTTTTCAGCTGTTGATAATTTTGCCATTATATTGGCCTTCAAATTGCTTTAGACTTGAACAGTGAGAGCCCCAGGGAGTTGCTGACATTTTGTCTTTTTGCTATATTTAGCCTTTACCCTTTTGAGTGGAATATATTTTTAGGTCCAAATGATTTTCCCATGTTATTTTGGCTCATTTTGTACTTCTTCACCTCTGAAATCAGTAATACTGTGTATTGCTGATTTCTTTTACTGGAGAATTGAAATTTAGTAATGGTGATGTGGATAATGTCATTGCTTTTAAGTTCTTACAGAAGACAGCTGGAATATACAAATACATCTGTGTACTTAAATGCCCGTTTCTATAAACCAACAGAATAGAGGTTTTGTTCTTTTCCCTTTTCATAGATGTTATTCTGTATATAGTGAGATATACAGGATAGCATCAACTCCAACATAATTACATATTTATTTAGTTTTACACAGGAATAGTGTAAGAAATGTTCACCTTTGCTAAAAGGAAATTGAATAAAATTCAAAGTTATGTATTTAGGGTTCACATCGTCTTTAGATTTAGGAGACCTAGTTCAAATACTGTGTTCAAAACTTCAGGTCTTCCCTTGCTTTCAGTATGATTATTTGAAATGCTGTTTGATTCATTTGTTTGTATTCACATTACTTCTTAGGGCCTAAATAATTTTCTGCTCTTTCTCTTCTTTTCCCTGCTTTCCCTTATTTTCTCTTTCTCCTCCTTTGCATGTATATACCTTTATGTAGTTGGAATGTTTTATAAAATGCTTTTAAAAATCACATCCTCCCCCCTCTAATTCCTTTGTCCTTTCTATCACATTCCAATCTGCCACTCATGAAACCAAACTTCACTTTCTGTGTTCTCTTTATTTTTGCATGAAGGAGTAGGTACATGTATATTTATTTATTCTTTTACACAAAGAATAAAGTACTATAAATACTGTTATCCTTTTCACTTGTGCAGTTACAAGCAGTTGTCCTATGTTAACTTGTATATCAAAGATTTTACTCCATTATCTACGTATAATTTATCTAACCACTGTCCTTTGTGTGAGCATTTACATTTCAATACCTGCATTTAAACGGTTCTGCAATGCATAATCTTTCTTACATTCTGTGGTACATACTGTTTACATTCCTGGTGAAAGTTGCTACGTGTACACAATGATTCCTCTTATTACCATTTTCCCCCAGCACCCATCTCTTGATCCCCTTTTTGTTTGCGTGTTTTGTTTGGTAGATGTTTGCAGTACATGTTAGAGAAAAGAATGCACCTTGAGACCATAATGTTGGGTGAAATAAATAAGGCATTCAACCTTGACTATCACATGATTTTTCTTATATGAGGTATAAGTAGTAAAATAAAAGGTAATAGGGAGATTTTTGTTAAATGAGAAGGAGACAAATGGGGAAAATGGAAAGGGAAGGGGGATAAAAAGGAGAATCAAGATGTGTAATGGGCATGGATCAGGTCCACAGAAGCCTTTGAGTGCACAGTCTTGGGCAGATGTACTTTCAGGTATCTTCCGCATAAGCCACTAGAAACATGAATTGCCATGGAAAGGGCCAGTAGTTAGCCCCTTAAGGTTTGCACCAGGATGCACCTGCAGTACAGCAGTGCCTGTTTCCCCACAACTTCTTCCACAGAATATGTTGGCAATATTTCAGCCAGTGGAAAGTGAGGAAAAGTATTTTCTCATTGTCATTAATGTTCTTTTTTTTTTTTTTGAGACAAGGTCTTGCTTTGTAATTCAGGGTGGCCCTGAACTCACTGTGTAGCCCAGGCCAGCCTCAAACTCACAGCAGTCCTCCTGCCTCTGCCTCCCGAGTGCTGGGATTACAGAGGTGAGCCACCAGGCTGGGCACTGTGGCATGTGGTGCTGATTGCTGGTGGGCATGAGTCTCCAGTCCCAGCATCGGTATATGTGGTTACAAGGCAGGCACTGGAACCACTGAGCTAAATCCCCGGTCCTTCCAAAGAATTCTTTAACCTGTCTTATCAGTGCCAACTATGACATGACTTCAGATTTTACATTGTTCGGTCTTTTAAAAATCTACATTATTTTAATACTTGTTTTTAATGGGCTAGTAACTTTCGATAATCTGTCATGTTTTAGAAGCACCTTTACATTTAAATTTATATTTTTCCTCAATTACTGTCTGACTCATCCTTTTTAAATATCCTCATTTGATTTGATTCTATGAATGATATTTACCCATGAAAGATGCAAATACTTCATAGAACTATGGAGATTAAATAAAGATAAAGACTATCTGGAGACCTCTAGGAGCCTCCCTAACCCAAGATAAGTACCCTTAATGTTTTGATAATAAATTTTCCATGCATTCATAAAGCCCAAATAAACTGTTATTTAAGACATTTGGCTACTTATGACCCAAATACTCAAATAAAAGTAATGTCAGTAGTAAGAACTTATTAAATATACATGTAGTATACAATAGGAAGACTGGACGTAATAGTTACAGGATTTGCAACAATTTTGCAAAGTGTGGGCTTTGAATTAGCTTATTTTTATTTTCTTGGCTTGATTTGTACTGCTGAAAAATAGTTTTCACAGCTCTAGTCATGACTTTCTCAGATAACTAACTTCAGAAGCAAAAAGGAAGAATTTATTGCTTCTCTGTTTTTCATTTCATGGGAAAAAAACTGTCTGAAACCAGCAGATTTTTATTCTTATCCTTCTATCCTTTTATTTTTATCCTTCCTGTTGGTCAGGTTCTATGGTCACTGCTTAACTGCTGGGGAGGCTCAGATAGAGTGTTTCTGACACTTTCTCTTGTATATTGAGAGGTAGACCGAGAATAGGGAGAATAGCTGGTGTTAGAGTTTGTTTCTACATTGTACATAAATAGCTCTATGCACTCATAGGTGGGGTCTTGGAGAGGTGACGATCTTGCGTGTGAGATACTCATTGGTGTATTAGTCCACTGATTTCTACTAAATGTGACATTGGGAGGTGAAGCCTGTTTGGAGGAAGTGGCTCACTGGGGTCACAGACAGGCAGTATTGGGCTCCCTTCCTCCTTGATCACCCTCTGCTTCCCCTGCCGTGCTGGGAGCTGTTTCCCTCTACTGTGTCACTCTGCCTTGGAACTGGCCAACTATGGCCTGAAACCTCTGCAAAATGTGAGCCAAAATAAACTCCAGCCTTCAGCTGTGGAGGTTGGTGTGGTGTCTCAGTGACTAAGAAAGTAAAGATAATGGGCAATGGTTCGTAGGTAGATAACCTACAAAGTCTGTCACATTATACATCATTGGACCTATATCATTAGTGCTAATTTTGCTGTCATTTTTGAAAAGAGAATTCCTTCTTTGTTTATCACACCCAAACTCTTATTAAGAACTACTTCACCTTTGGGGTGATTTATGTATCACTGTGTGAATGGAAGTTTAGATACTTTTATTAAAATGGACTCACATTACCAATACATAGCTGAATCTTGCTTTTCTTTTTTTTAAGGTTTTTTGAGACAGGGTCTCGCTTTGTGGTTCAGGTTGGCCCTGAGCTCAGCCTCCAACTCACGTCACAGCAATCCTGCCTCTGCCTCCCGAGTGCTGGGATGACAGGCGTGAGCCACCACGCCCGGCACTGTGGTATGTGGTACTGGTTGCTGCTGGGCATGAGTCTCCACACCCAGTATTGTCATGTGATTACCGGGGAATCGAACCCGGGCCCTTGCGCTTGCAAGACAGGCGCCGGAACCACTGAGCTAACTCCCCGGCCCCAGTTACTATTTATTCTTATTTAGTATATTGGTATTTATTCTTCTGTACATTTATATCTTAGCCCATTTTTTAGTCAGTCTGATTTTTTATTATGATTTTCTAAGTTACAGTATATTTTTTCATCCACAAACTTTTGAGCTACAGTATATGTATGTAATTAGTTTATACAGGTTTATTACTATTTTATCTGTGAATCACTACTATCTCTCTTGTGTTCATAGCTTTTTAATATTATATGCACTTGGCTGACAGTAACAAGGAGAAAGGTTATGCCGCATACAGCAGTATGCTTTAGGCAGATATATCTTTTTGAGACAGGGTCTCACTTGTGTAGTTCAGGCTGGACTCACTGTGCAGCCAACACTAACCTGGAACTCACAGCAATCCTCCTGCCTCTGCCTCAGTGCTGGGATTACAAGTGTGAGCCACCATACCCGGTATTGTGGTATGTGATACTGGAGACTGAACTCCGGACCTTGTGTTTGCCAGGCAGAGGCTGGAACCACTGAGATAAATCCCTGGCTCAAGTTTCTTAAACTTTATACTTTGCTCCTTCCTCTGTGAAATGTGGATTGTTACAGCACCTAACTCACTGGATTGTTAAAAGGATTTAGTTATTTCTGAAATACTTAGAACAATTGCTGGCACATTGTTCTTCAAGTGTCTTGTTACCCAGTCAGAATATGCTACCCTTGAGTGAAAAAAAATCCAAATAGAATATTCAGAAACAAGCCATCTTAGCAAAATATAGTATTTAAAAAAGAACTCAAATTTGAGGCAGAAAGCGGCCAGACCAATTTTGCTTTGTACCATCCGGGATTTCTTTCATTTTCTGGAGGGATGAGGAAGTGATTATCCTTTTTTCACACACTTTTTTCTTTGAATGCAGAAACTTTTATGTAATATAGTTCTATGAATCTGTCTGAATGTGTGTATTTTATGTAACAAACTCAGGGGGCCCCTTCAATCTACAGACATAAATTTCCTTTTTCCATAACTTTGTCTGGCACTCTTGTCTTTTTTTTTTTTTTAATGAGAAATTTCCTTGGATTGACCTGGGCAGTTTTCATCTTCTCTCTCATAAGAATGATTCTTTTGCATGTTGCCTGAATGTTTTGAGAAAACATTAACTGGACCTTCAAAGAACTGAAATCTAGAGTGACTTTTCTCTGGTTTGATCTATTAACCTATTAAGTTTGAAACCCATGGCTTGTAATCTGTAATTAAGTTTCTTTAAGCACTTTCTTCTATTTGTTAAAGATGGCTTCTGTGTGCTTCAGTGGTTTAGTTTCAGGAGGCCGTGGTGGTGGTTCCTTGTGTTCTGGATGTTCCTCCCCACTCTGGTGGCTAGTTTAGGCTTCATCCTTTGCCTCTGACTCCACTGTGGCTTAGAGCTAAAGACTTACGGTGTACCTGTACTGTGACTCCATTATCTCTGAGAGGCATCTTGTGTTCTGTCTCATACCCTAGTGTTATGCTAACAAGGTTGTTTATCTACTTACTACCAAGAGTGATCTTTTTCTTGACCCCTCAGATCTGGGGTCAGGAAGGATTCAATCTGTCAATTTCCCATTGATCCCCAAGGGCCAGAGATGCAAAAAAGACTGTTCTTGAAGTCCAGCATCATGTTGCATCAGCAGTTCTGTGCTTATCCTAAGGCTCTTGCTCTCCGTAGGTCTCCAAGCCTTCATCTGGCCTAGGAAGGAGGTCTGCTTGTATCCAGAGAGGTCCACGTAGACCTGAGGTTCAGTTCAGACACTCCATTCTTTTGTGAGAATTTGGGTGGGAGTTGAGATGGTGGAGTGGCAAGAACACATTCACACTGCCATTTTCTAAGAACTCTAATCAAGATTTTGGATGGAATCATTTGGTGGACAGTGTTTATATGACTTTTTCAAGAAATATTCATAGATTTTATATTTTCTTTACAATGTCTGAAATTATCTTTTATTTTCTTACCTGTGAAAGGAAATTGCGAGTAGGTGTTATTGGCTTAGCGTTCTTAGGCTGTGTTGAGGCTGTAGCTCAGCAGCACAGTGCCTGCTTGGCAAGTGTGAGGCCCTAGGTTCAATTCCCATTACTGAAAAAAAAAATTCTTATGTTGCATTGTTTTGTTTTGTTTTTGAAACTATGGGTATTGCTAAGTTATTTTTGGCATTTAAAATTGCAGTCAGGTTCACCCTTAATGTTTGTAGGGCCTAAGACAGGAATTTAGAAGATCTAGATGCTAGTTAAAATAGTTTAATCAAGCTAATATATTTTAAACACAGTATATTACATTTTCCTATCTTGATAAATAGATTTTTATTACAATATCTGAAAGAGACATATAGCATTGTGGTTTTTATGTGACAGAATGCAACATATCAGGCGAATGCATTGCTCTTGTGTCAGTGTTCAGTAGCAATGTTTGGGTGAATGATAAAGAGACATCTTTAATGTTTCTATTCCTTTTGTTCAAGTCTCTCAGGAATCCTATTTATTTTGATCTATTCCTGATATATTTAGCTCTTCTATTGTTTATATCCCTTCTGGTCTTTTCAGATATTTATTCTAAGGAAACTTTAAATTTGCCTTACCTTCATTCTAGCAAAATTATGAGTGTAATTCAGTTTAATTCCCATAACTTGTTCTCTGTTGGTAGTAATATAAAATATAAACATGTTTATATTTAATACATTTTATAAAAACATTAAAATTATTTTCATGTTTTGAAAAGCTATCTAAAATATTTAAAATTATTTGTTAGAGTTAAAAACAAATATGAATATAAAGTGTCAATTTAAATAAAATTTCAAATAACTAATTTTTTTAAAATTTCAAAGTTCATTAAATGAAATTATTAAATTGCTTATATAAAACTATATTTCTAATAGTTAAAGTTCATCTTATTGTTAATATGAAGAATCAGCATCATACTTCACATAATATTTCTATAACTATGCACAGATTTTTGATTGGTTTTTCATTTTTGTATTTTTTTAGTTTTTTGAGACAGGGTCTCACTTTGTAGTTCAGGCTGGCCTTGGACTCACTTTGTAGCCCAGGATAGCCTTGAACTCAAGGCAATCCTCCTGCCTCTGCCTCCCCAGTTCTGGGATTACGGGAGTGAGCCACTACTCCTGGCATTGTGGTGTATGGTACTGATTGCTGGTGGGTGTGAGTCACCACACCCAGCATTGTGGTATGTGGTTAGTTTAGATTGAACTCAGGACCTTGGACTTGCTAGGCAGGTGCCAGAACCACTGAGTTAAATCTCTGGCCCTTTTGATTGTTTGTTGAGACAGAGTCTGCTATATAGATAAAGCTGGCCTTTACCTGGTATGTAGTCTAGGTTGTCTTTGAACTTGTAACAGTCCTCCTGCCTCAGTCTTGCAAGTGCTAGGATTACAAGTGTACACCAACACACCTTTCTGTTATAAATAAATTTAAGAATAATGAGTGAATATTGATAACTGTTGATCTTTGGGTTCCGGATGCAAATACTTGATTAGGTGTCTTTTAAAAATCTGACTTTAGGGGCCGGGGATTTAGCTCAGTGGTTCTGGCGCCTATCTTGCAAGTACAAGGATCCTGGTTTGATTCTCGGGTAACCATATACCATATTGGGCGGGGAGACTCACGCCCAGCAGCAATCAGCACCACATACTACAGTGCTGGGCGTGGTGGCTCACCCTGTAATCCCAGCACTCAGGAGGATTGCTGTGATGTGAGTTTGAGGCTGAGCTCAGGGCCAGCCTGAACTCCAAAGCGAGACCCTGTCTCAAAAAAAGAATTTTGAAAGAGTATATAAAGAAAATGTCTCAAGTTAACACAAGAAAGTTTAGTTTGGTTTTCTTTGTTGTTGTTTGTTTTTTGTTTCGTTTTGTTTTGCTTGAGACAGGGTCTCACTTTTGTAGTTTAGGCTGGCCCTGAACTCACTATGTAGCCCAGGCAAACCGTAAACTCAAGGCAATCCTCCTGCCTCTGCCTCCTGAGCGCTGTAATTACAGGCATGAGCCAGCAGGCCTGGCATTGTGGTGTGTACTACTGATTGCTGATGGGGCTGAGTCATCACATCGGGCATTGTTATATGTAGTTACCAGGGGTCGAATCCTGGACCTTGTGCTTGCCAGCCTACTGTTCTAAGATGGGAGTAGTGGCAAGTCTCATCTTTGGGTTCCACAGTGCTCATGAGGTCAGGTAGAGGATACTTG
Organism: Petromus typicus; assembly: GCA_004026965.1. Lineage (NCBI taxonomy): Eukaryota > Metazoa > Chordata > Mammalia > Rodentia > Petromuridae > Petromus > Petromus typicus. The sequence goes on along the minus strand of PVIR01013132.1, from coordinate 28,350 downwards.
GGGCCGATCTGGCCACTTGGATCCAAGGGCAGCATGATTTTACTCTGACGCCCAGCACTCCCCGTCTGAGCAGCACATGGCACACAGCAGTGTCAGTGTAGTAGTTACCAGGGTCTCCACTGTTGATGATCAGGCCATCCACAAATTTCATGGCGTGGCCCTCTGTCCTTGGAGTTTCCCAGACTCCATGACCTCACAGCCTTTGGCTCTGCTGTCTGTGATGAACTGCAGCCACCGTCGAGGCCCTCCGCACAGCAAGCCCTCCCAGGAGTTCCTAACGTGGATTCTGCCTGGGCAATGGCACACGAACCTCTTGTTGCCACCTTTTCAGCATAAACCTCTGCTCTGCCCTCGGAAAGCCAAGCCTCTTCTAACTACAGCAGTCAATTCTCAGATCCTTTGGCCCTTTTCACCAAGAACATTCTGTGTCTTGGTAGCTGAGAGAATGATTTCTGTCCTGGTTGGGGTAACCTGGATTCCGGCTCCAGAGCAGCCATCTTCAGCCAGCTGGTGAGGAAGAAACTGGTTCAGTCCAGCTTTGAAGACACCATCAGTGACAAAATTCCTCTTCTTGAAATCTGCACCACCTTCCTGCCCCCGTGGGCCCCTGAAAATAAAGGTCTGTTTATTTTGTATTGTTAGGACCTATACAGAAAAAAATAATTATTCGACATGGCTGTTAAATACAATGTTTTGTGTGTACATACTTAATAGTATATATTGTAACAATAAAACTTCAAGAGAGCTTGAACCTTGCTAAACAGTTTTACTGCTGATAGTAAATTGGAATTATCAACCAAGATAAAAAATAGAAATATAACATCAAAGCTGCAGAAAGATATAAATATGAATTCCAAATGTTATTATAAACTCACTTAAAATATTTCAGAATACTTCCTAGTTTTTCTCACTGAAAGAGCCTAGAGCAAATGATATCCCACTGGTACAAAAAGTTGTACGTGTGCAGCTGAAGGTGACTGTAGAGAAACCCACCCACCCACCACCTCGAACCCCAGCCAGGCCTCAGAGGCCCCGCAAGTTGTACAAGTCTGGTCCATTCACTGTGCTCCCTGTTAATTATTCCCTACTTTTCTCCTCTCTTACTTCCATGTCACTCCAGCCTCACTCTGATGGTACTGCTTTCTAATTCTCCGAGAAAATGAAGCAATCAGAAGAATGCTTCCTGTGTCCCATCGTTGCATTGAACCACAAATAAAATTACATGTCTCCCAACATCCTGTCTGTGGCTATGCAGTTTCTCCAGTCGTTCAGTACGAAAGACTCCTGTCTGCCACCTGTCCAAAGCCATTGCTGCACCGTGCTCTCTCTGTCCACTGCCCTCACCTTTGTCGTTCCCTCCAGTGTTCTGTCCACATCCTGAGGAGAGCAGTCCTCCTTTCACGACCAGCCAGACACCGCCTAGATTCTCTTTGCTGCCAGGAGAACGTGAAAGGATGATTTGTACTCTTTATGGGGTCCATGAAACCACCATCCATATAAAGTGTAGAACAGTTCTCTCTCAGAGGTTTTCCACAACCCTTCCTAGTTAGTACCAGCTTCAGTTCTGAATTCTGTCATTGTTCATTAGTTTGGTCTGTTTTTCATGTAATAGATACACAAATCAGGTATACTATTGTACATTTCATTTAACAGTGTCTAGAACATTAACCTATATTATTGCAAGATTAATAGTTTTTAATTAAAGTTATCACTTGGTATCTACCAGTGAAAGTTAGGGAAGACATGTAGGTCATATGCAAATATTTTGCCATTTCACTTAAGGAACTAGAGTATCAGAAGATTGATTTTTTTTTTTTTTTTGAGACAAGGTCTCGCTTTGTAGTTTAGGCTGGTCCTGAACTCAGCCTCAAACTCAGCAATCCTCCTGCTTTTGCCTCCTGAGTGGTAGGATTACAGGTGTAAATCATCGAGCCTGGCATTGTTGTATGTGGTTACCAGCGATTGAACCTGGGACCTTGTGCTTGCAAGGCAGGCACCAGAACCACTGAGCTAAATCCTGGGCCCCAGAAGATTTTAATATATCATGATAGCACAATTCTTACATACTCAAGGTCATTACATACACATAAGTTTTCATATACATATATCCTCCCCATAGTTTAAAATGTGTCTAGATTTATAATACCTACTACAGGGGAAGGTGGTCGAAATGGTTGTTACACTATGCTGCTTAGGGAATAATGACAAAAATCCCCACACGTGTTCAGCCTAGGCACAGATTTTGCCCCGAAGGTTTTTGATATGAGACTGACTGCACCTGGGTGTGCAGAACCCATGAATGTGAGGTCTAACTGTAGTGCCTGGTATTCCATGCACAATTGTGTCATAGCTGATTCTTTTTTTTTATTCATGGACATTTGAGTGGCTTGTAGTGTTTTACTCTTCTTAACTTTATTTTGTTGTTGCTGTATTTTTTTTGTTTTTGTCTTTTGGGGACAGGGTCTTGCTTTGTCATTTAGGGTGGCCTTGAATTCACAGCAATTCTCCTGCCCCAGCCTCGTGAGTGCTGGAATTACAGGCATGTACCACCATGCCGAGCTGCAGGAATATACATTCTTTCCTTTGAGACTATAACTAGGAGTAGAAATGCTGAATCATAGGGTAGGTAATATGTTCTATTTAAGCACATAGTGCTATCAGTTTTCTTTTTGACAAATAGTTTTCCAAAGTGGCTGAGCCAAATTACTGTCTCAATATGTTAAAGTGCCAGTTGTTTTTTTAATATTCTCGATATCTAATGCTGACAATCATTTTAAGTTAGCCATTCTGGAAGATAAGCTATCTCATTATAGTTCTAATTGTTTCTGTAACTAATAATATTGAGCACCTTTTCAGAATATTGTTGGCCATTTGAATAGCAGCTTCTTTTGTTTGTTTTTTAGTTTTTTGAGATAGCAGCTCACATTTGTAGTTCAGGCTGGCCCTGAACTCTCTATGTAACCTAGGATAGCCTGGAACTCACAGCAATCTTCCTGCCTCTGCCTCTCAAGTGCTGGGATTACAGGCCTGAGCACCGTGCCCAGCATCATGGTGTGTGGTACCAGAGATCAAGCTTGGAACCTTGCCCTTGCCAGGCAGACGTCAGAACCACTGAGCTAAATACCTGGCCCCTAAATAGCCTCTTGTATTACAGAACTGTTCAAGTTGTTTGCCCATATTTTAAAAAACTGAATTATTTGTCATTTTCTTATTGATATAAATGTTTGTTCTTTATTAAATATGTGTATACTAAAAACCCGTCTGTGGTTTTTTTTGTTTTGTTTTTGAGACAGGCTCTCACTTTGTAGTTCAGGCTGGCCCTGAGCTCACTGTGCAGCCCAGGCCAGCCTCAAACTCACAGCAATCCTCCTGCCTCTGCCTCCTGAGTGCTGGGGTGACAGGGTTGAGCCGCCATGCCCAGCATTTTGGTATGTGGTTACTGGGGATCTGTCTCGGAACCTTCCTCTTACCAGGCAGACACTGGAACCAGTGAGCTAAATCCCTGGCTCAGTTTGTTTTTTTGTTTTTTTTACTTGCCTAGTTGTATCTTTTGATGAGTACAGTTCTTATTTTTATAAGGAAGTTAGTCTTCTTATCTCTGGGCATGGTGCATGCTTATAATCCCAGAACTCTGGGAGACAGAGGACAGTCCCAAGTTGTAGCCTAGCCTATAGTTTAGCACCCTGCCTCAAAAAACACAAAAGCAAGGGGCCTTGCAAGTGTAAGGTCCAGAGTTCGATCTGTAACCACATACCACAATACCAGTGTGATGGCGTCGGCCTGTGATCCCAGCACTTGGGAGGAAGAAGCCGGAGTATTTCTGTGAGCTCCAGGATTGCCAGGGCTACATAGGGAGCTCAGGGCCAGCTCGAACTACAAAAGCAAGATTCTGTCTCAAAAAAACAAACAAACCAAGAACAAAAAAACGAGAGGATGGTGGTGGAAATGTACCTCACTGTGAAGGTCCTGGGTTTGACCCCTGGGGCTGCATACATAAGTAAAGGCTGAACTGAGAAATTAAAACCAATACCATGATTCTGTCATGATTTCTAGGCCATTGCTGTAATAATCCTTTATCCTCATATCTTGGTATCAAACCGTTTTATTCAGAAATTTTCCCAGAAAGCAGGAAATACAAGTAACTGAACAAATACGTTAATAATGGGAACTTGAATCTTAAAATATTTTAGATGGGAAACTGTAGATACTTACTAATTGGTAATGTACAATGATATCATTACTAGTTGGTAATATACAATGTTTTGAGCCACAGGAATGAAAAATTTTAGATTTTGCTTTGCTTTGACTTTACTATAGTCATTAGAAGTAAACTTTTTAAAAAAGTAAACTTCTAATTTTTTTTTTGTTTTTAAAAGGTGATAAAATTATTAAAGTGATAAATAGGTTTATGAAGGAAACAGTGTCTTTAAAGACAAGCAGATTTTTTTCTGTTATTTCCACCTCATGTTTTATGGAGTGGGATGTTTACACATCACTTGCAATTTAAAGTTATCATTTATCTACCTGCTCAGCTGTTCTGTCATTATTTTTGATGTTCATTTGAAGTGTATTTTAGCCACCATGATCTGTTTTGAGGAAATCTTATACTGGGTGTATCGTCCCATGACATCCTTTTGACAGGCTTGTTAGATGAGTATGTTCTGAGTAATTGTATCTCATGAGTCAGTATGATCATCAGAAGGGAGAGGAGGACTTCCAGCCATTTAACTCGCCAAGTGAGACACATTTAAAAAGAACTAGCAGGAGAAAAAGCAAAGTAAGTATCTACTATGACCACAAAAATAGTAATGTTTTAGCAACACAAATTTAGGACAGACGACATCAGGAAAAAAAGAGCTGACTGATTTTAGCTTTCCATGACATTAACTACAGTACTCTCTCTCTCGTCAGTTTCCCAAGGGCGGGGAGCAACTTCATCCCACACTCCTTTACCCAGAACCAGCCCGTGTCGCAGTGGCATGAAGGGGCTCCTGCCGGAAGGCCAGGGCCCTGGTGGCGCCTGCCCACCAAGGCCAGTTCTCTCCTGAAGCCACTTTGACTGGGTTGTTTTTTGAAATGTTAGTTGTGATTTCCTTGATAATGTCTTCCTTCTCTTTACCCCTTGTTCTGTTTCTTTTTCTTTCTTCACTTATAGATGAATTATTTTCTTCAACTTCTTATTCTAACCAGAAAAGTCAGAAGCAAAATTATAGAAACTCCTTTCGTACCCAGCAAAGCAGCTCAGGAAGAAGCTGACTTCTCCAGGGGGGAAGTCAGAACAAAGAGTGGGCAAGTGGGATGGTTGTCCTAACTGCTCTTTTAAAATCTGTCACATTTAAATTCCGTTCACCATTGCCTCAGCCTTTCCATGCCCAGCAGAGCAGCTCTTCCAGTCAGTTATTCTTTGAAACTTTTCTTTCAGTGCCACTGTGAGTTAGTGACATTTTCCTTGGCTACCTCTCATAACCTATTTATAGTTCCTGTTTTAAAAATATCCCTCTTCTGACACTTCAGAGTCTATTAGAGATATAGGAGCAGGAGGACAGGGATATAGAAACTGACAAACAATGCAGTACAGTACATGTCTATTTAACCTACAGGAGTGCCTTTTGAAATCTAGACCCTGTCCAGCAGGGCATGGTGAGGCACTCCTTAATCCCAGCACTCAGGAGTCTAAGGCAGGGAGCCTGTCTTGAGTCTGAGGCCATCCTGACCCTCGTGACACAGCGAGATCCTCCACACTCTAGACTTTTCCATTCCTTATTATCAGAGTCACTGTGAGAGAGAATTGAGCATATCTCGTTTCTCCATTTGGTCAGTGTACAAGAGGAAAAGAAGAAGTCCGTCTGAGAGCACGGAATGGGAGCCAGCACGCTCCCCTGCCCTGTACACGGGCAGCCCAGCAGTACGACCAGCCCCACCAGCAAAGACGTCCTGAAAGGACAGCGCTGGAAAAGACGTTAGAGGGATGCTCAGCCTGAATCCTTTTCCTGAGACATCTTGGAGTTTCTCTGCCCACTCCACAGCTGCGGATGCTGGGAAGGGTTTTCCTGGTCACATGGCACCCTGTCTGCAGTGTGTATTTCCTTCAGATCAAGCCTGAGGTTACCTCCTAGTGTCCATCTGTGTTCTAGGGTTGCGGAGGCTTGGTTCTTGGTCACACACTGGCATAAAGTGAGGGTCTAGACCATCTTTTTATCAGTACATAGATAATATCTTCCTCTTTCTTTCTGGATACATAGCATTCCAATAAATCCATAGATTCCAAAGATCAAGATTTATCTCATCTGTCCCTTGTTAATAGACAGCTAAGCTATTGTTAATCTTTTGCTCTTAATACAATAAATTATCTTTTACATATGATACTTTCCATACATGCAAATATTACCTCAGTGACAGAATACTAAAATCAAAAATTTGCATATGTTTTTAATGTAATTCTATTACAGTTAGTTCACTGAGCAGTCTACTGTTAGCAATACAGCATTATTCAACCACTTTATAATACATTTTAATGTCTAGTGTGGTATATTAAGAATGACTTTGTACTATTTATTGTTTATTTCTTCACTGAGATCATGTTAAACTTAGGCACCTTTTTGAGGAGCGCTGACATCTTTAATGAAGTTGTATGGAGGAGGAAGGACATTAGGGCCTTTTTTGTTTGTTTCCAGAATCACTCTGGGGCTTTCCCTAGGAGAAAAAAAATGCTCAAAAAGCCCCTGGTGTGACTCCCATGAGCAGTAGGAGAGATAATATAATAGAGGCAGTTGACTTTTTAAAAGTTTTTCTTTTCATCAGAAAGACTGTGAGGGAAGAATAAAAATTAAGTTCTTCTGTGATGAGCAGTTAATAGATGACGTCTAGTCTCATAAATTTGATTGTCATTATTTTTATTGACTGCATAAACTTACCCCAAACTAACCAGCTAGTGAAACATGATGACTCCTCCAAGGCTGTGCAAATTTTGCTGAGTACCAAAGGTTGGGGTCTGGCATGCAAGTGGAGAGCTTGGCTCTAGAATTAAGTTTTCTATGTATTTTCCACTAATTCATCTCTTAAGTTTTCCCTAAAGGTTTTGTATTCTCTCACACTGATGAACTTTTTGTATGGCTATAATTGAAAGGTAACCAGAAAAAGGCAAATCATTAAAGAGATTTGTTGAAGAGATACTGAGAAAGTTACTTTCCAATTGCAGCTGGTTTCTCAGTGAAATAAAAAGCAAGTTCATCCGTGAGAGCGAGAAAGGGCAAGAGGCTGGAAATTCAAGGAGCAGGCATGTGTGAACTGGCTGCGAGGAGCTAAACAAACGAGGGGAATGAAGTGGGATTTCTTGGTGGTTCGCTGAACGCCCTGCGGAGATTCAAGGTCAACAGTGTAAATTAGCGCCCCTCCTTCTGCGTGTTGGGAAGCTTTTCACAGTCAGTTTCAGTGGCTCAGATTTAGACACAGCAGAATATCTGCAAAGTGTTCAGAGCATCCCAGGCCCAGTTCTTCATCTGTAAAATGGGAATAGTAGCAGTTCTCCCAGTAAGGTGAGATGTAAAGATTAGGAATACCAAGTAAATTATCACAATTCCAGCACCCTGTAACACTGATTACAAATAATTAAAATAGTTGGTGTTAATGCTAATCCCAGCACTTGGGAGACTGAGATGGGAGGATTACCACAAGTTTGAGGCCAGCCTGAACTACATTGTGGGGCCCTGTCTCAAATAATAAAAAAAAGCTGACTAATCTTTTAGTGATCTTCATTACTGTTTTAAGCCCTATCACTTGTCAATTTGGAAAAGATAAGTACCCTAAAATCTTCTGTCCTCTTCCTCCTCCTCTCTTTTTTCTTTAATTCTAGCACTCACCTTCTCTGTCCTTTCTTTGATTGAGATTTCATATTCCTTCTCTACTCAGTTAATTGGTAGGGATGCAACAGGCTTGTCAGGTCGTTTTGACCTCCAGCCCTGGAGATTGGACCCAGGATCTTGTATCCCCAAGGTAAGTGCTCTGCCACTGAGCTCCAGCCCCCCATCATTTCACTTTAATTTTGAGACAAGGTCTTTCTACATTGTTCATACTGGCCTTCAAGTCAGAGACCTCCTGCTTCAGCATCAATCAATTGAGCAGTACGAGAATATGATATTTTAATCATAACTTTGCCAATACATCTATCTAAAGACTTTTGCCACTTTTGTAATCACTGAAACTTCGTTCCAAAAAAAAGGCAATATTGGGCCGGGGAGTTAGCTCAGTGGTTCCGGTGCCTGTCTTGCAAGCACAAGGGCCCGGGTTTGATTCCCCGGTAACCACATACCATACTGGGCGTGGAGACTCACCCCAGCAACAATCAGTACCACATACCACAGTGCCGGGCGTGGTGGCTCACACCTGTAATGCCAGCACTCGGGAGGCAGAGGCAGGAGGATTGTGATGTGAGTTGGAGGCTGAGCTCGGGGCCAGCCTGAACCACAAAGCGAGACCCTGTCTCAAAAAACCTAAAAAAAAAAAAAAAAAAGGCACTATTATTTTTTTAAACAGAATTGGTATAGTATATTCTTGGTTATCAAAAATAGTTTTCATAGTTTCAGGATTTTGAATTGGTAGAAGTTTATGATGTGTAGAAAAGCATAACACAGCCAGGCATGGTAGGACATTCCTATAACTCCAATGCTCGGGAGGCTGAGGCAGCAGGAAGATCACTGCAAGTTTGAAAACACATATATAGTGCAGGTTGACCTTGAACTCACAGCAATCCTCCTGCCTCCAGCCTCCTGAATGCTGAGATTATAGGTGTGCACCACCTCACCCAACCATGACTAAAACTAAAACAAACAAAAATTTAGTAAGAAATGTGATTCAGTTTATTGACTGTAAGCTTTTTTACTTCTTAGAGATTAAAAAAAGAACCTAATGTGATTCAGATAGAAAGATAATTGATAGGTTTGTGTAACTGAGATGTTGGTAGGTGACTGAGTTCAGATTAAGGGTCAAGTGATGTCTGGACTTTCTGTTTTTCTCAGCTTGAGTTTCCTTTGTAATTGGCTTTACTTTTTTCCACAGCAGATAAGCTTTTCCAGGTAATCTATTTCCAGAGCTATTTCTAGTAGCTCTAGATTTACTGTCTTAGCAAAAACTTGTGATCCTTAAGGATGTAATAAGTCATGTAGGCTAAGTACTATGTCATTGTTTTTATTTACATAACTCTTACATGGGCTTGGCTTCTCACTGTTTTTTTTTTGTTTTTTTTTTTTTAAGACAGAGTCTCGCTTTTGTGGTTCAGGATGGCCCTGAGCTCAGCCTCATAACTCACATCACAGCAATCCTCCTGCCTCTGCCTCCCAAATGCTGGGATTACAGGCTTGAGCCACCACGCCCGGCACTGTGGTATGTGGTACTGGTTGCTGCTGGGGTGAGTCTCCACGCCCATAATGGTATGTGGTTACCGGGGAATCGAACCCGGGCCCTTGCGCTTGCAAGACAGGCGCCAGAACCACTGAGCTAACTCCCCAGCTCCTCAGGTTCTTTTTAAGATTTTGAGCTAGGGTCTTGCTAAGCTGCCCATGCTAAACTTGAAATTGTAACCCTGTTCCCTCAGCCTCTAAGAGTGGGAGGATTACAGGCATATGGTACCATGCCCGGCTTCACATTTAATTTTAATATTAAGAATATAAATACAAAATTTTACTTACAAAATCATTTAATTGAAATGATACTATTCCAGTGGGTGATATTTAAAATTGATTTCCTTTAATGAAATTTATTTTTTTAAAATTCTGTACAATATTGGTTAAGGTTTATAAACAAAGGGCTGTCATTCTTGTTGGAGTTACTTTACATTGAAGCAACTTTTGTAGGCAGCAATATGAATAGTTATGAAGCACATTAATTATGTTCATGTACTTTTTTGGGGGACAGGTGTATGCTTTGTAGTTCAGACTGGCCTTGTATCCACTATATAGCTCAGGCTGGCCTCAAATTTGTGATTCTTCTGACTCAGCCTCCAAGTGCTACAATTACAGGTAGGTACCACCACACCGAGCATCATGTTTGTATACTTTAACCTTGCATTTTAACTTCTAAAATATGATAAAAATTTATATACAGAGACATACTTTATGTGACTGAAAATTAGCAGCAAAATAATCTATAATAGTTATTACATATATTATGAAATATCTGATGGTTGGGATATTAAAATGCTGTCAAATAATTGATTTACTATTAGTGAAAGAATGTCTTGAGAAGAAATAATATGCATAATTATAAAATACATATGATTGTGCACTAAAATGGATGGAAGAAAAAAATAAGGATTTATGGCAAAATGTCAGTTATTTCTATAGTAATAATTGCCTTTAGATATTGTCTTTATGGGTCACTTTTTAGGGTTGAGGATAATTTTACTTTAGTTTTTGGTACTTTCTATATTTTAAAAGTGAATATTTATTACTTTAGTAGTCAAAAAATATAAAGAAATAAGTGAAATACAAACTCCAAGTCTCTGGAACCCATTTCTTATTAGTCTTCCTCTGGACTCAAGTACCAGAAACTGAAGGACCTAACCCTGCAGACAATGCTCACTGCTCCCTCTGTGTTTTCGGTCACTCTTAGCAGATAGCCCTCTCATTGCATTGTCCCTACAGCTTCCGTCAGTCCCGCTGGACTGAGGATGAGGCCATTCTTGTCACTACTGTTTTGTCAGTTCACAGGACAACATCTGGTACCAGGCAGGTATTGAGTCCCTGATTACCATGGCTGGGAATGGCTCTGTGTACCATCTTCAGATATCCTTTTCCAAGAACACCCTTTCCCAGCTGATAGCCCTGAGAAGCAAAGAGTGAGGAAGCCATGAACGCCAGGAAGCCCTTCGTCCCATCAAGGAATAAAACTTTATTGCTCCTGATCACATGATCAGAAACTGTGTCCAAGACGTGAGTATAATTTCTGTCCCTATAGAAAAATAGCATCATATTTTGAAATGGAAGAAATTAGTTGTGAGTGGTATTTCTACAACCACTGAATGCTCATCTTTTTGTTCTATAGGGAATGTATTAGAGTCCTAATCAGTTTGAAAGATCTTCAAACTTTTGGATCTCTTCTCTAGCTTTGTTAAATGTGATTTTAAGACTAGTATTTCTTTTTTTTGAGACAGGGTATTGCTGTGTAGTTCAGCTGGTCTGAAACACACTAAGTAGCCCAAGTTGGCCTCAAATGTAGGGCTTCTGCCTCAGCCTTCTGAGTGCTGGAATTACAGTCACACGCCATCATAAAAACCAGGCATGTTACTATTTCTTAATTCTAGTCTTGAGTTAGCTTTCCCATCATTGGGATATAATACACAACATCTATGGTAGGAAATGGGAAGAGGACATGAGTAGAACCTTTGCAGTAAGTTTTAGTCTCCTGTGAGTCTGACAGCACAAGGCAAAAAATAAATAGAAATGAGACTTAGAGAAGAAGAGCTTCTGAGTAGCAAGGATGACAGACCTGAGCTCACCACATCCTTTATTCCATGCATCACAGTAACTAAGGACTCAAAAGCCCCCGAGGGCAGGGCAGACACCAGCAGTACTCCTTGAGGAATTATGCAGATGCCATCCCACAGGGCAGGACAGATGTCAGCAATAGTCCCTGAGGAATTATGCAGATGCCATCCCACAGGGCAGGGCAGATGTCAGCAATAGTCCCTGAGGAATTATGCAGATGCCATCCCACAGGGCAGGGCAGATGTCAGCAATAGTCCCTGAGGAATTATGCAGATGCCATCCCACAGGGCAGGGCAGACACCAGCAATAGTCCCTGAGGAATCACTAAATCCTGGTGTAGTTCTGCCCTGGAGCATCACAGCATGTGGGACACTGGAGCCCCTGTCGCTACCAGAGGTGAAGACCAGAGTCAGGTCCCCAAGTCCATCTTCAGATAGGGAAGCTCAACCTAACTGTGCAATTATTTCTCCCAAATAGGATTGTTTCTCTGACAATCTACAACTTAAAGGAGGAGAGGTTTGACTTGGCTTGCAGTTTCAAGGGGTTTAGTTCAAGGTAGGCTGACTCCAAGGCCAAAACCTCATGGCAGAGGGTGTGGCAGAGCAGAGATGTTCATGACTTGCTGGGAGGGGAGCAGGGGAACTGTCCAAGAGGAAGGGGTGGAGGGTCACATAGAAATGCCAAGTCACTCCCTTGTGTCCTACTACCCAGACGTGCACTTGCTATTCCTGAGTGGTTTCCCAGGACTGATCCTACTGATGGAGTCATAAGATGTATTAGCCATTGTGGCAAAAAGGGCCTCAAATTTTAATGATGTTCAAGAATGTCTTTCCTTTGGAAAATAAAAAAAAGATTTGTTTGTTTGTTTGTTTGTTTAAATGAAGTTAAAACATACACACTCACAGTAGTGAGCATGAATCCAAAAAGATGAGATCCTGTCCTAAGTACGTTTCCAGCTCAGTAATAGAATGTTCTTTCTTGCTGCTGCTGCATTGGAATTGTTAGGTCAAGAGATGGCCTCATGGCAGTCTACTGTGGGTAAAATCAGTTTAATAAAGGTCTGTAAGATCCTTAAATCTGTGGATGAAAAGAAAATGTGATCTTTAATTACTAACAAAGACATTCACCTCTTCAGAAATAAGTATTATGTTGTTAACCTTTTGAGGAAGAAGTCACTTAGCATCTCGATTGTGATTTTCCTTGAACTTTCAAGCTTGGTGTCTTAGTCCATCTAGGGTACTATAACAAGATTCCATGCACTGGGTGGCTTATAAATTACAGAAAATTACTTTTACAGCTCTGAAAAGTGTGAGATCATGAACCTGGCAGACTCACTGTGCAGGGAGGCCTCACTTCCTCATAAGTTCTCTCTTAAGTCTTCGCATCATGGAGGGACACACAAGCTCATTACTGGGGGCTCTGGACGTGGGCCCTAATCATCTCCTGATGTTATCACCTTGGATGTTGGACTTTTAATATACGAATGGGGGTGCAAACAGGCCATAGCACATGTTGAACATCTGCAATCTTCCTTCAGCTTTTTAGTAATAGAGAGGGGATAGCCAACTTTTGGTAAGTGACCACATTAAATCTTCAATTCCAATAAAAGAAACATTATAATTTTCTCCTTTTTTTGAGACAGGGTCTCTCTTTGTAGTTTAGGCTGGCCCTGAGCTCACTATATAGCTCAGGCAAGCCTCAAACTCATAGCAATCCTCCTGCCTCAAACTCACAGCAATCTTCCTGCCTCTGCCTCCTGAGTGCTGGGATTACAGGCATGACCCACCAGTCTGGCACTGTGGTCTGTGGTACTGATTGCTGGTGGGTGTGAGTCTCCACACCCAGTATTGTTACATGTGGTTACTGGAGATCAAACTCAAGACTGCTTGCAAGGCAGGTGCTGGAACCTCTGAGCTAAATCCCCAGCCCATAATTTTCTCCTTTTTAATGTTTGTAACTTCTTGCTATGATGATGAGAAGCTCAGCTCCATAATCTACAGTAGAGTTACAGATTGGACCAAGTCTCTTCATGCTGCTCAGACCCTGGCACACGGCTCTGGACTGCCGCAGCTATTCTCCAGTCCTTCCCCGAACACCTGTCTATGTTGGCTCCTCATGACAGATTTTGAAGTGGATTATTCCAAAAGGAAAAGGAAGAGAAACAAGAGAGAGAGAAAAATCATTTCAGACAATTTTGGTTGAATATCTGCACTATACTTTGGCAAAGGACTATATAAGATGACATTTGGATACAAAGGGAAGTAAGATGCTGTGTTAGAGCTGTCAGGGCCAGCAGACAGCAGTGACAAATGACTCACGTGTCTCAGGAACTCAGACCAGATGGTTGATTTTTCATGTGCATTGACACTCCATTGTCTGTCTCTGCACTTGGTTGTCTCAACTCCAGAACCAGGCTGTGGAAACTTACTTCTCCAGCATGTGCTAGTCTGGGGTGTCTGGGCGAGGAAACAGCCTGGTGGTGGAACTGCCTGGCAGATCGGAAAGCTTCTAATTGGAAGGGTTCTGCGTCATTTTCACTCTGATTTCACTGACACAGTCCCGGTGGAGTGAAACCCTGCAGAGGGAGAAGGGGAGGTTCTGGAACGTAAACCACACTGATCTGTGGAGAAAACAGACATACTTATTGTACATACATGTAACCAGCAGATATAGTGTGATAGAGGAAGATGCCGCCCCCACTGAATCCCACCCAACATGACAAACTGAGGGTGCAGCCCTACAGGAGCAAGACATTTTCTGATCTTGGAGAAAGAAAGATTTCAGGTGAAAGTAAGAAACAGCTAAAAGTAATTGTCAGGACTTTTTTCAGAATAGGATAAAAAATGGAACTAAACTGGGAATTTAGCTTAAGTGGTACCACGCCTACCTTGGACTCACAAAGGCTTGAGTTCAGTCTACACACACACACACACACACACACACACACACAGAGAGAGAGAGAGAGAGAGAGAGAAATGGAACCAAGGGAAGCAATAGACTCTTTATGATCTATTGAAGGGACAGAGTAAAACATCACATTCTCAGGAAGTGGATTCTCTGGCTAATGATTGGGGCAGCACACCCTGTTCACACTTTATAAAGCTGGAGCAGGTTCATTTTCCAAGAGTGGACTTCCTCAGTGGCTTTTCTTGGAGTGTTTTACGTATCTTGTACTTATAACAGAAGGAAGAATCCGCTGTTTCTGAACTGGATACATGACCAATTAAAATTTATATTGGATTTCCCCCAATCTGGTGGTTAAAAATGGTATCTCAATATACTTTTAAGTCACACTTATTGTGAACAAGAATGAGCTTGTTGTATGTTTTCATTTTTCTAATTTCACCTCAGTGGAATGTATTCATTATGCTATATCATTTTTCTGCAGGAATTTTTGTTTTTTATCAGTGATCTCTAGGAAAGACTGATCATGACTTTTAAAAAATAAGGGCTGGATGAATGGCTCTCCAGGAACTGTGCCCAGCACTGAGAATGAAAAAGGCACAGTCCTGAGCCTGGATGCCTTGCAGGGCCTGGGGAGTCTCTGCACTAATGCAGGAGAAGATTCAGTGTTTCTACTTTTTGAGAGACAGGGATCACTTCAGTTTATGGAGCTCATTGTTCACAGCGCGCCTAGGCATGAGCACAGGCTAATCCTGGGCAGAGGGAAGTTTTTAAAAAACATATTTATGGGCCGGGGAGTTAGCTCACTGGTTCCTGTGCCTGTCTTGCAAGCGCAACGGCCCGGGTTCGATTCCCCAGTAACCACATAACAATACTGGGTGTGGAGACTCACCCCAGCAGCAACCAGTACCACATACCACAGTGCCGGGCGTGGTGGCTCACGCCTGTAATCCCAGCACTCGGGAGGCAGAGGCAGGAGGATTGTGATGTGAGTTTGAGGCTGAGCTCAGGGCCAGCCTGAACCACAAAGTGAGACCCTGTCTCAAAAAAACCTAAAAAAAAAAACAAAAAAAACCCCAAACATATTTCTTAGTATACATTTGTAGTACATCGTGATTAGAAGGAGTTGGTATCGGTACAGAACAAATCTTAATTCTTTTTTACATCCCCTTACTCTCTTTTCACCCAACTCCATCTCTTGGTCTGCATTCTATTTGCAAAAGATCTATCTCTCTGTTTCCTATCATCTGTCATTTATTTTGCTCTTTAACTTATTTATACTCTGGATTTCTCATATCAGTGAAACCATGCAATATTTAGGCTTGTGTGTCTGACTTATTTCATTTAACATTATGCTTTCAAGTTGCACCCATTTTCCAACAAATGACTCAGATTTATCCCTCTTTATGCCAAAGAAGAACTCCGTTATATATAAATACATTTTCTTTATCCATTCATCTGCTAACGGACATAATGGCCAAGATTTACCTGTTGTGAGTTGTGTGGCTATAAACGTGAGCATTCATGTATCACTGTAATATAATGCTTTTAATTTTTTAAAGAAGATATCTAAAAGGGGAGTAGTTGGATCAAATGGAATTTCTAGGTTTTGTTTTTTTGAGGAATTTCCATAGTGGTGCAACTAATTTATATTCCTGCCAACAATGCAGGAGAGTTCCTTCTCCCCCAGTCTTGCCAACAGTTTTTTGTATGTGATTTCTTGAGGAGTAAGTCTCTTGTGACTGTCTTTCACACAGTCACTCTACAGTGGCCCCAGAAAGACTGACGTGTGGCTGTTCTATAGCTAGTCTGTATTTCAATCTTAAACAGTGAAGCACTTCCCCAAATGACTCCTGACTAATCACTGTCCCCACCAGCCCTCGCCTGTGGAAGGAGTCCCTCGCAGAGCAAGAATGTGGTATCCTCAGGAGAAGAGGTTTGGCCCGGGGGGGAGGCCTGGGGGAAGATCTGCAGCACACAGTGTGGAGAGAAGGGAGCCCGCCCTTCCTCCCTGAGTCTGCAGGGGATGGGCCTGGCACAGCTTCCGGGCTGATGGCTCCCGCTGGCCAGGCACAGTCTCTGGAGGAGAAGGACCGCTGTGGGTTAGTAGCAGCTGAGGTGCCAGTGCACACGCCCCTAAGGAGTCTCTGGATGGGAGACCAGCAACTTCCATTACATTTGTAGGACCCAGGACTCTCTCACAAATCTCACAGAATCTGCCAAAGTGCAGTTCTAACAATGTACAGATCCTTCCTGCAGGTGGGTTATATCCCAGCCAACAGAAGTTGAAATATCTTTAAGGTTAGAAAGCATTTAATACGCTTGTCTACCCCATCACCTCGTGGCTGACTGGGAGCTGCTTGCTGCCGCTGCCCAGCGTTGGGTTTTTGTTGTTGTTTGTTTGTTTTTGTGATGGGGTCTCACTGTGTAGGCCAGGCTGGCCTTGAACTCACAGGGATCCTCCTGCCTCAGCCTCCTAAGTGCTGAGATTATGGGAGTGTGCTGCCATGCCCGACTCACTTCCCAGCATTGTGAGCACTGTATCCATCCAGCTACCCCAGGAAGTATAAAATTCAAAATTTAAAGTGGTTTCTCTTGAAACCACAACCACTTCACACCAACATTGAAAAATCATAGGTTGAGTCATCATAAGTTAGGACCGTCTGTGCTTGAATGTCTACTAGAGATTTCTCCAAATAGCAATTGTAGAGGTTTTTTAAGAAAGTTAATGGATCTAGCCTGAGAACATCATTATGAAACTCATGAATCAGAGTTTGACATACACTTTCATTGTCTGGAATAATTATTTGTTATCTTGAGTAAGACACTCTGCTGGGCTCCAAGTGTTATTTTATGCACATTTTGATTATTCTGGAGCCCCAGCTGCAAAGTGCCAGAAGCTTGACTCTTCAAATATATCACTTAGTCACAGGTGGTAATGTTTGTAATGGTGGCAGAGTTTAACCCAAGCAAATATTTATAACTGACAATGAATGTGTGAGCAAGATGCTAATGAATAGGCATGCTGATCATTTCTCTTGCTGAAAACATCCATTCTTGATTGGTTTAACTGTCAAACCGATGCTACCTATCAGAAATGACAGAAGGCTGGCAAGGATCCTCAGGAGGGAGGAATGTTAAGAAAATTTGCAAGTTGTGTAACTTTCAATATATTTCTAAATATAGTCGTTTGTGGGAGTTAAAAAATTATGGCTTAATTATAAGCCTAAGTGAAATACGTTTGGATTTACAATTTCATTTGGATTTTAGGATAGTAAGCCAGACTGAGAACATCTTATTGAGTTTGGCTGGGTATTTTTAACAGTGAATCTGGAGGTTAGATGCACATGAAACATGTTGTTTTGTCCAGTTGATCTCCCGTTCTAGAACCGGGAGTAACCTGTTGGAGGTGACATCCCGTACTGTGCACATAGATACTTTTTTTTGGCTTGTGATAATAGTGTTCTTTGGGGTCACAACACCATTGGTTATGGACTCATCTTCCATGAAGGTGACCATTCTCTCCAGTAGAGTTGTGCTACCAGCTTTACTTTACTTTTGTCCTTGGCTTTTGAGCTGCTGCCGCTGGCTTCCCGTCACAGCCTCAGCACACAGTGAATGACGGGCCCAGCAGAAGGATGCCTGACACCTGTTGTGTGGCAGAGGAAGCCTGGGCCAACCCTGCCCTTGTCCTCCGTGACCCACTCACAGCTTAGCCTGCTAGTTCTGTGGATATCCCTTCATATATCGGGTCACTGGGCAGATAGGAGCTGCTGGAGAAGTCGGGGTCATGATTCGGTGTACACAGAGTGGCGGGAGGAGGGACTCTGTGAGGTCTTGTGTTGTTTACCCAGTGAATGGGCCCTGTCCCCACTCTGGCCTTCACGGCAGGACTGGTCTTTAAGCCCTTCTAAAGGCTCCTTATCAAGAGTGGGAAGAGTACCAAGGGATCTGACAGTGTGTTCACAGCTGGGGGAAGCCGGCGTTTGAGCACAGCTTTTCCCTGAAAAGGAGCTGCACCGGGTATGTGTGCCTCGCAGCAATGCAGCTTTGCTTTGAGAGGAAGGGTGCTGCCACCTCCTTCAGCTCGCTGTGTGCCCCCCAGGGAGTCAGAAGAGCAGTGGCAGAGGACAACTCGGGTGGTGGCTGCACAAGGGTCTTCTGTTGTGAGCTCACCGTGTACTGGGCACTATACTAAAACAGCTGTCTTAGGGTTAGGGTTCGGGTACAAATAGTACCAACGTGCCCAAAGAGTACTGACCCATTTGTTCTTCTATCTGAATCTATTAATTATCTTAGAGAAGCTTTACTGCCATGAGTTCCAGCTTGTTTTAGTTCACAATATATTATTTTTATTTCAGATTTCCTCAGTCTGATGTACCAAATGTGATATGCTATATATCTATTTGAAATACAATTAATTGTAAATATAGTTTTGTGAATACCTTAATCATTTCATGATGTAAATGGAGAGACTGTAATGCACTATAAAACTGTGATGGGTAATTCATGCTCTGGAGATTCCAGGTTGTGATATAGCAGTGAGTGAGTGAAGTTGAAGACAACTTCCTCATAATATTCTAATTATTTAAGACTCAGCTACTCTAGTCTTCATGGATCTAGTTTATTTATTTAGTTTTTTTTTGAGATAGGATCTCGCTTTGTATTTCATGCTGGTCCTGAACTCAGCCTTGAACTCAACAATCCTCCTGCCTCTGTTTCCAGAGTGCTGGGATTACAGTCGTGAGCCACCATACCCATAAATCACCACGCCCAGCATTGTTGTATGTGGTTACTGGGGATCGAATCGGAGAACTTGTGCTTGCAAGGCAGGCGCCAGAACCACTGAGATAAATCCCTGGCCCAAGTCTAGATTATTTTTACTGAAAACAAACATGGTATCTGTTTCAGCTCATAGTTCTCCAAACCAAGAGAGAAATTCTCACAAGCCCTGCTTTTACTTGATGAAATTGGAGGGTCTGATCGCCCTCAGAAAAAGCACACAAATTACTACAACAGTCCATGTTCTAGTGATTTGTCTTTTTTGCCTGTAGAGAAAATGTCCCCTCTGCTCTCAGTGTGTTCTAGAGAAGTCAGGTAAATGTTCTTCTTTGTTACCTCTGAGTCCCTGTGCCAACTCTTTGTGGAGACTGCCTCAGAGACTCCTCTGAGAGGCGTCACACTTGGCTTTCCAGTGGCATTCCAACATCTTCCTCAATATAGCACGTATCAGCCTTGGGAATTTTTCTTCAACACAGCAGGAAGGTGGGTGAAACATCACTGTAGAATGCTGAGCCTGGAGAGGCATTCTCTCTTTAAAATTTTCATTTTTATTAGTACATGTTTGCCTAGAAGGCAAAGTGGAACTATTCTTCTGTTTCTTTGAGGAATCGTGCTGGTTTCCACAGTAGCTGTGCTAGTTTGGGATCAAAGTGCCAAATCCCTTGCAGTTCCAAAAAGTTGCTATTCACTTGTTGAACCCCATCTTCTGCCTTATTTTCTTTCTAATTTCTTTTCCTCTCTCCTAGCCATAGAGGTCTTCTTCAGGGAATGTGTCATAAACTGAGCAAAGGCAACACACGCTGATTCATTCTATCTCCTGTTAGCACTCATGGACAAATTTGGTCTGTGGTCCCCAGCTATACCCACTGCTCCTGAGACACATCACCATGAGCAGCTGAGAGTTACTGACACGCAGTTTTGCACATCTAACCTGCAAGAAGAGACCTAGTCAGGCTTTGGGACTGGAGCTCACCTGTGGGGGCTGGAAACAGTGTTCTTAGCAGATACTCACACAAGCAAGAGCTTTCCAAGGGTGGCGAGTGACTCAGCAGTGCTTCCTGCAAAGCAAGGTCCTGCACAGTGCAGACGGGGTGTATTTGTCTCGGAGATTATCTGAAAGTGTCTGAGAAGAGCCCTGAGGTAAAAAATGAGGTGGTTCTGGGTGATAAACTGCTTCAGTAACCAGGTGCTTCATCATTTCCTTCCTGCCAATTATAATTTCAAAATCAGCAGTATCGGCCAGGAATGTAGCTCAGTGGTGCCTGCCTGGAAAAATCATCAGAAAGTCCCCCCCAGTTATTAGAGATCACACACACACACACACACACACACACTTGTGGGTTATGCACTTACTGTTCAAGAAGCAGTTCTATTTTTCCCACGATTCCCTACTAATACACTTGATGGAACTCCATGTCCAGCCCTTACGTGCTTCTCCGGTAGAGACACAACTCTGTGGTCTTTTGTCACCTTATTGAATTCTTTTGGCAGTTAGAAGTTTTTCAACAGTTTCTCTTAAGTTTTCTAAACCATCATCATATCAAATGAAAATTAAATTTTTCCTCTGTTTTGTACTTTTCATTTTATTTTCCTTTCTATGTGTACCAAATCCAGAAAAATATTAAGTAAGGATAATGATAGTAAGTATCCTTCTCTGATTATTTTAAAAAGCACGGATGACAATTGTGTAAACTTGCATACTCTTTCAAAAATGCAGATGAAAACATACATTGTTTACATTTAGTAATTTCCCTTTTATGTGTTAGTCCAAATACCTGCTTAGATATTCAATTTACTGTTTTTCCATTTGTTCATACCAGTATTGTTTGTAATGCATTAGTTCATATTATGTTGCTATAACAAAATTCCAAAAGCTGGATACTTGTGTGAGAAAGAGATTTATTTAGCACTAAGTTTGGTTTTTTTTTCTTTTTTAAAAAATTTTTTGTTTTGTTATGCTTTTAGTTTTTTGAGAGGGTTCTTGCTTTGTAGTTCAGGCTGGCCCTGAACTCATTATGTAGCCCTGGCCAGCCTTGAACTAACAGCAACCCTCCTACCTCTGCCTCCTGAGTGGTGGGATTGCAAGTGTGACTCACCACATCCAGCTGCAGCATCAGTTTTAAGTCTAGAATCTGAACTGGGGCCAGGGGCAGATGAGACTCTGTGGGGTTCCTCTTTGAGACTCCTTTAGAGTATCTCTTCAAATATGGTTCACTGGCATATTAATTTTGAGAACATAATTGAAAAATTATTTCAGATTTTTATTTACTTTCTTTAAAATGAAAATAATATCAAATTTACCTTAGGTTAAAAATTAAAGTAAAAAAAATTTTTTTAAGAGTAAGAAAACTTATTGGGGAATAAGAATGAGGAACAGGAAAGTGGAATAAGTATAGCTTCTGAGAGACAGAGAGTCCTGAGTGGGTTGCCAGTGAGCCTACTTCTCAAACCAAGTTTTATAGAGCAAAGTTATGCAGGGTGGGTACATGTGGGTGAAAACTATAACCAACCAATAAGATTACAGGTATAGTCACTTAGGTAATATTGACCCAGTAGGAGCAAGGTTACGTGGATGATGTCATTAACTTTGGTCGAAGATGTGTAGTCTTAGTCTTCTTAGTCCTAGTAAAGTAAAATTTCTACACCTTTCAAAAATCACATCATAGGTTTTAAATGACAGGATTCATTAACTTCCAATTTGGCTATTGATTATCTTCTTAAGGTTATCATGTTGCCGGGTTTTAAATTAATATCTGCCATAGCACCGATGAACACGTGAGCATGAATAGACGAGTGTGTCCAGTGGGAAGGCGTGGGAAGTGCCATGACGACCCTTCAGAGAGACACTGGTCAGTAATATCTGGGTGCTATTTAATACTCAGCACCAACAATCAAGTTAAAACCTTGGACTCTTCTCTTTTACTTGGATACCCACCTTCATAATTTTTCTAGAAAAATGAAATTTAAAGAAAAATATAAAATATTTCCATCAAATTGTTTGGATAAAAAGACACAGCAAGTTTAGTTAAGCTGGACATATAACTTCCACAAATCTACTTGAGTTGAGATTCTTTGAACCTCTTCTTAAAAATTAATGCAGAGGTCATTTTTTTTCCTTTGGATATGAATACAGTCTATGTTCATGAAGTTATTTAATGCATCACTCAGGGTCCTGGAAATCTTTCCCAAATATCTTTCTCTCCATTCACATCAGAGCCATTGTGGATATTTACGTAGTTTCATTGTGCAAAAGTGCCCCTGTAAGGGCTGGTCCCGAAACTCATGGTCCAGGCTAAGAGGTGAAATCTAGTTTTCCTTTCCTCCCTTCTAAAATGTCTCCAGATGGAGGAGAACTGGGTTCTACTATTTTGTTGTATTATAGACCAGAAAGTTTAAGGATTTTGTCTGGTTCTTCTAATTTCCACTAATTAACCTTGTAACTATTATTAAGGTACTTTAGTGTTATTTTGGTATCTGAATTCCTTTTAAGTTCCCTGAGGCCAAGTGCCATACCTTCCTTTTGCCTGTCTCTCCGACTACCACCATAGCAAGTGGCAGTTTGTAGGCAAGCTGTTTAATTAAAATAGATGTTGGACACCAGAAACTGAAGTTTGTGATGTGTTTACAACCTGTGCTAGGTACTGTGTTTGTCATATATTTTATGTCCACACAAATGCGAACACAGTTTTCCATTAGTATGCATTTTCAGTATGTAAAAAGGTATCACGTTGGGGGACTGGTACGTGACATATCGCATCTTCATTCTTTTTCCTCCCCATTCCCCCCTTCCTCTCCCATCTCGTTCCATCTCCAAATCCCCTTCCCAGCCTTCCAAAGAACTATTGGATTCATTAATGCTTGATACTGTGGCTTTTTAGCCTTAATTTTATTAATTTCCACTCTGATGTTTGTAATTTCTTTCCTTGCACTAGTCTCATATTTGGATTGCTCTTATCTTTCAAGGACCTTAAGATGTATTGCTGTTATTTCTTTAGGATCAATCTATTCTTTGTACGTGTGGAATTTCTTCTATAAACTCCCCTCTTAGAACAACTTTCATTTTGTACCATGGGTTTTGTTATGTTGTATTTCTACTATCATTTTTAAAACTTTTTCTTTTATTAATACATGTTGCAGTACACAATGATTACATACACTATCGCGAATCAGTACATGTACGTTACCATGTCAATGCTTTTTCCCCATCCCTCTGCTAACCCTTATTCTTCAAGTATCAGATTTATTTATTTTAGAAACTTGGTTATTTCTTCACTAATCTCTTCTGTGATCCACCGATTACTCGGTACCATATTACTGGTTTCCATGTGTTTATATCACTTCTGTAAGTCTTTTGCTGTGGACTTCTAGCCCCACAATGATCCAGCAGTACACGTGGTGACATTTTTATTCTTTTACATTCACTTAAGT
The DNA here is from genome assembly GCA_004026965.1 of Petromus typicus. Classification (NCBI taxonomy): domain Eukaryota; kingdom Metazoa; phylum Chordata; class Mammalia; order Rodentia; family Petromuridae; genus Petromus; species Petromus typicus. The sequence continues at coordinate 4,756 of PVIR01013132.1, read as the reverse complement.
ATGTTTTATGGCCTAAGACATGGTCTACTTTGGAAGACTTCTGTGTGCTGTTAAGGAAAAAGTGCATTTTATTGTTGAATTAAACACTTGATAGTTGTCTGTTATGTCCATTTGTTCACTGAAGCGCCTTAACTATGATGACCCTTGGTTGATTTTTTTCTTCTGGTTGATCTGTCTTCTGTGTGAGACCGGAGTACTGAAATCCCCCACTGTGACTATATGGGGTCTAGAAGTTTTTGTTTTATGAACTCAGGTGGGCTAATGTTTGGTCCACAGACATTCACCATTCTTACTCTTCCTGTTGAATTGTTCCCTATAACAGTGTGTAGTGGCTCTTGTCTCTTGTGACCAGTTGTGGCTTGACGTCTGCTGTGTCTGAAAAGTTACCTTTGTGAACATTGCCTTTTCTACACTTTCATTCTTATTCTGTGTACTTCCTTTTGGATGATGTGTGTCTCCTTGATATGTGGTTGCATTTTGTTTTATAAAAAATTGATTCTATTGGTACATTTTATACATACATTATGATCATATTCAACATTGAGAATTTGTACCCATACATGACACACCTTGATTCTCATTCCCTTGCCCTCTGTACAACCCCTCATGTGTATAAGCTTTGTTTCCCTTTCTTTACCGTCAATATTTTTTCTTTCCCTTCTTTACTATCCCCTACCCTCCTTTTCCCTTTTCCATTTTATTCATTCTTATCAGTATGTGTCTTTTGATTGGGGAGCTGAGACCACTGACCTTGAGCATTATTATCGTAAGGTGTTTATTGAATATCATCATTGCATTATTTTCCCACTGCTGATTATTTTGTTTCTTCCCCTTTTGTTTACGTACTTTTCTAGTTAGATGCATACTTCCCTGTGGGCTGTTTGGTGCTGGTAGCCTCCTTGCTTTGGTTTAGGATTCCCTTGCATATTTTCTTCAATTGGTAGTTTAGTAGTCATGTATTTCCTTGTCATGGAAATTATTCTCTGTCAATTTCAAAAGCTAATTTTGTGGGATATAACATTTGGATTCTTTTTTTTTTTTTTTTTTTTAGGACTTTAAAAACTTCACTGATAGCTCCTCTAGCTATCAAACCCTAAGGTCTGTGAAAAGAAATCTGCAGTTATTCTGATAGTCTTACCTTTATAGATTACTTGCTATTTAAAATATATATATATATATATATTTTTTTTTTTTTAGTTTTTTGAGACAGGGTCTCACTTTTTAGTTTAGGCTGGTCCTGAATGCGGCCTCAAATTCAGCAATCCTCCTGCCTCTGCTTCTCTAGTGTTGGGATTACAGGTGAGCCACCACGCCCAGCATTGTGATATAGGGTACTGATGGCTGATGGGTATGAGCCACCACGCCCAGCATTGTGATATAGGGTACTGATTGCTGATGGGTATGAGCCACCACGCCCAGCATTGTGATATAGGGTACTGATTGCTGATGGGTATGAGCCACCACACCCAGCATTGTGATATAGGGTAGATTGCTGATGGGTATGAGCCACCACGTCCAACATTGTGATATAGGGTACTGATTGCTGATGGGTATGAGCCACCACGCCCAACATTGTTGTATGTGGCTACTGGACATGAACCTGGGACCTTGCACTTGCAAGGTAGGCACCGGAACCACTGAGCAAAATCCCCAGCCCTACTTGCTATTTTTTTGAATAGCTTTTTAGTATCCACTACCTTCATTGAATTTTTGTAATTTTGTAATTTGTATGCTATATGGTGGAGAGCATTATTTCTAACTGTGGCTATTTAGAGCTCTATATCCCTCTTGTAATTGAATATGAATTACTTTCCTAAGTTTAGAAAGTCTTCTGCTATGATTTCAGTGGATAAACTTCTATCTTTTAGTTCATATTTTAATTTTCCCTTTATATCTATAATTTGATGGAGTCTTTTTTGATTCATCTAACACCTGTGATATAGTTGGCATGGTATCTTGTCATTTTTAGGGAGTCATTGAGTTTATGATCTACTACATCCATCTTATGTTTTATTTTTCATACTGTCCTCACATTGGTCCTATCTGCTACCCATGCTTTTCACTGAATTTTTCATATCACTTGTCTCTGCTTTGTTCACATACTAATTCTTTTTCAAAGAAATTAGTAATTTTTATATAGTTTGTGTAAGTCAGGTAGTTTATTTGTTCTTTATATTCATCGAATATTTTATTGGTAAAATCTTTTATCTGTTTAATTAAATCATTTTTGAGCTCATGGAAGGTTTTATACTCCTGCTAATAAGTTTTTTCTTTAATTTCCTCTGACATTTTAACCATTTTGTTTTAAGAAGCCTAGAGCTTCTTCAATTTCAGTGCCCATGATTAAATTTCAAGTAGTTAGGGATTTTGGAGGTCATATTGTTACCCTGGTATCTTGTGTTTCTATTGTTCTTATTCTGTGGCCTGAAGATGAGTTAACACAGTGTAACTCTGTCACTGCTGTGAAGATCTCTTTTTTTTTTTTTTTTAGGTTTTTTTGAGACAGGGTCTCGCTTTGTGGTTCAGGCTGGCCCTGAGCTCAGCCTCCAACTCACATCACAGCAATCCTCCTGCCTCTGCCTCCCAAGTGCTGGGATGACAGGCGTGAGCCACCACGCCCGGCACTGTGGTATGTGGTACTGGTTGCTGCTGGTCGTGAATCTCCACACCCAGTATGGTATGTGGTTACCGGGGAATCGAACCCGGGTCCTTGCGCTTGCAAGACAGGCGCCGGAACCACTGAGCTAACTTCCCGGCCCAAGATCTCTTTTGTTAGCTTCTATTTTTCCCTGGATTTGGTTACTTTTTGGCATTTATACCCCTTTTCAACAGAGGTTAAAGCATGATACTTGAAGGTCTTCTAAGTATCTAATCTTCTTGAGCTTCATCCGTATTACATTCTTCTGATCCCACAATACTGTAACTCCCCAACAAGTTATAGAAAAACCACATCTTCTTACTTTTAGAGCATATTAATCATATTAGAACAAAATAACTGATGGATAGCAGAGAATGGCCCATTCACTATATGTTCTGCCCTAAAGACTTGTCAAAGGGTGAAAAGGTGTGTTTTGCTTTCTCTCCACCACGCTCCTTTCCAGCTCTCCTTAGTCAGAGACAACTGCAGGTGTAAATGTACTGCTGGCATGTTTTTGAGGGTACTTTCTCTTATCATCTGTCATACCATTTCATGTATCATTCTGCCACATAGGTTTTCATTTCTAGTGTTTTGTTTGTTTGTTTTGCTGGTAGTAAATTTAAAAAATTAGAAAATTTCAAGAGCATAACCCCAAACAAACAAAGGCTCAGATACGAAATACAGGGAATAAGTGGAGATTGCAAGGAGATAAAAGTGTTAATGGGCTGGGGATTTAGCTAAGCAGTTCCAGCATCTGCCTTGGAGGTGTAAGGTCCCAGGTTTGATCCCAGGTAACTGCATACAACAGTGCCGGGCATGGTGACTCACACCTACCAGCAGTCAGTATCACACACCACAGTGCTGGCCATGGTCACAGGCCCACACCTGTGATCCCAGCAGAGGGAGGCAGAGGCAGGAGGATTGCTGTGAGTTCAAGGCTTATCTGGGCTACGCAGTGAGTTCATGGCCAGCTTGAACAATAAAGCAACACCCTGTCTCAAAAACAACTAAAAAAAAAAAATGCTTGGTATCAATTTGTTTGGTTTTATTTTTCCCTTTTTGCCACCTCTAGAATAGAATTTTTTGGCAAAATAGGAAGAAGCAGTTTCTTTTCCTTCTAGCTGCTACTTGCCCTTTGCCTTCGTGCTACCAAAGCAGAGTCTAGCATAACTGAAGCAGGTGGGAGGAAAGTTTAAGAAGAGATGGGATTCTAAAGCCTTCTCCAACCGATCTGTTAGGAAGCTGCCTTGCTTCCTCATTCCCATGGAAACAAGAGTTTGTGGAAATCTATAGACAAGACAGAAATTCAGTTGTTGCTTTCTCCTCATGTTCAAAGAAATGAATTCCAGGACCTATTTCTGTTTGGATTGGACTAGAGGCTGGTTGGTCACGATCTCATGGCCCATCTTCGGCATGGTCCTGGGAGAATCCTTTTACTTGAGGGAGCACTTAAGTTTCCATTAGATGATACTGTTTGCTTGGAACAGTCTCAATCTTTTTTTTTTTTTTTAGGTTTTTGAGACAAGGTCTCACTTTATAGTTCAGGTTGACCCTGAACTCACTATGTAGCCCAGACCAGCCTCAAACTCACAGCAGTTATTCTACCTCTGCCTCCCGGGTGCTAGGATTACAGACGTGAGCCACCATGCCTGCCTGATTCCGTTCAATAAAGGACAAAACATCTCGATTTCTTTCTCCTGTTATTTACTTAGTACTATATCATACCATGTTAGATTCTTGCTTTCTTTAATCACAGGTCTCTTTAGAATCAGAAAGCATTGCTGACATCATGTAGCCCAAACCAATTTCATTCTAAGAAAACAAAGACTAGGGCCGGGGAGTTAGCTCAGTGGTTCCGGCGCCTGTCTCGCAAGCGCAAGGACCCGGGTTCATCCCCCGGTAACCACATATAATACTGGGTGTGGAGAATCACGCCCAGCAGCAACCAGTACCACATACCACAGTGCCGGGCGTGGTGGCTCACGCCTGTAATCCCAGCACTCGGGAGGTAGAGGCAGGAGGATTGTGATGTGAGTTTGAGGCTGAGCTCAGGGCCAGCCTGAACCACAAAGCGAGACCCTGTCTCCAAAAACCTAAAAAAAAAAAAAAAAAAAAAAA
>PVIR01013131.1:0-42903 GCA_004026965.1 Petromus typicus | reverse complement strand
AAAAAAAAAAAAAAAAAAAAAAAAAAAAAAAAAAAAAAATTTCATTATAAAGTATTTGTCAGCCTTAGAAAAGAAAGATATCTGACTACCACTGTCAGTGTGGATATACCAAGAAGACATAGTGCTAAATTAAATAAACTAGACTAAGAAAGACAAAAAGCACAAAACATACAGATTCTAAAGAGTTACTCCAGCACCCTGTTTGAGTGATCCTCTGGGGTCCATGCACCAAAGCTTACGTAGCATAAAAGTGATACTGAATGAATTACTTCTCAATCATGGTATTTGGTTCATATTCAAGGTCTCTGGAAAAAGCACAATACTTAAACAATATAGATAACCAGGTAGTCCAAATGAGCAAAATAATCCAAACAAGGGAAATATAACTCCCAACCAGCCATATATGTGTGTGTGTGTGTGTGTGTGTGTGTGTGTGTGTGCATGTATATATATATACAGATATATATATAGATATATATCTATCTATATCTATATATCTATATATCTATCTATATCTATATATCTATCTATATCTATCTATCTCTCTCTCTCTTTCTCTCTCTCTCTCTCTCTCTCTCTCTCTCTCTATATATATATATATATATATATATATATTTGTAATGTGAGTCCTTGTTCTCAAACTGAAGAATGAAATCTAGGGGCAGCAGATGTTTAGAGTAGGAAAACTTTCTTGGAAAATAACTTCTGTCTAAGAGACAGAAGTGAGATGCCTACTCACCCTGTTTCTCAAGGAATTTTATTGAGCAAAGCTAAGAGTTGAGGCAGGGAAGTCACACAGCAAGCATGCATGCAATGAACAAGGAATTTCCAGAAAGGAAATGAACTAGAGAGATTGATGGCTAATGAGAACATCAATCACTTGGGAGAAGTAGGGGGGTATAGTACCTCTTCTCTTGTTATAATGCTAACAAGTTAATATGCCTCAAATTTTTGTTTATTTATTTGTTTGTTTTTATGCTGGCCCCAGCCTTGTCTAACAGCCTTATAATAATTTCTAAATAATTTAGGTTTATGCAATAATATAATGGGCCATATGGTGCTTACTGAAGATAGAAGAGTTGATAGAACGTGGTGTTGCTATTGACAGAATCCAAAATTAGGGTAATCCCTTGAGCTCTGTTGTACTGCTAGATAATTTTTATTTCTCCTTTTGGTTATAAATTGTATTTTTTATTGGTTTTAGTATATTGACAGATTGATTACTATGAGATTTGGCTATAATTGCAAGACTCAAATAATTCTTCAGTGTTTACTTACTAGCTTCTTTGAAAATTCTTCTGCAGTGGCTTTATCTAAAAGGAATTTTGTTTTGTGGGGGAAACATTTTCTTTTGGAAGAAACCCACAGCAGAATTAAAGATAATATATTTTTGCCTCTTTATTCCCTGAGAAATGAGGTATTTATTTCATAATCAAGGTGTGAAAACTCTAAAGAATCAACATACCTCAAAAATGTACATGTATGCAAAAAAATACATAAGGTGCACATTATAATATTCATGCTAAAAATCAGAATTACTAAACATTTGTGCATTTAATTTTGTAAATTATATGCTCTAAGATAATTTGTTTTTCTTTCTCTATGCATGCAGCTGTGATATCCAGGCAAACATTTCATCTAACTGTTGACTTTTAATTGATGGAATAATAAAATATAAAGTATAAGTTTTTATTTAAAAAGAGTTTCTAAGACAAGATTAATAAAAAAGTGGAAGAATATCTTTAGTTTAATAGTATTTCAATGGTCATTGAACAGCATGTGTATATTTGTCGAAAATAATTTATTTTAAATTAATGGATAATTGGTAGAAATTTAGGGCCTCTTAACACTGAAACAGAGTAATTAGATCTATTTCATGTAGCGAAAATTCTGAAGAGTTCATTTTTCTAGGGTTTCTCTTTTTTGGGGGGGTGCCATCAGTTAAATAACAACTTACTGGTTTGTTTTCTAAAATACTGATTGAGTAGTTGTATAAATCATTAATATAATTATATAAACAAATATATGGAAGCTAAATGTTAAAATTTCTTGAAATTTTCTGTCAAATTAATCAGTCCATTGCCCTTAATTTCCTGCAAAGTGTCAGAATATGGAAGAAGTACAAACAAATCCATCGGCACAGTGTAGCAGGTGTAGCCCATAGTTCAGTTTCTAGTAGGTTCTTTGTCCTAACTGAACATTCTGAGCCTGGCCTTGGCTTTCTTCTTCTCAATTTTATGATCTTCTGAACTGTGAGCAGAATCACATATGAAGGTCTGCCGATAGCTCAGGCACATGTGCTTAGATTCAACATATTTACTTCCAAATTAGAAAGTTAAGTCTATATAATTAAAAACAGAAAATAAATATAAATTTACAAAAGTGATATTCTGCATGAGAGTCCAGGCACCATGCTTAAGGAATTTTTAAATGCATTCTTATTTAATAGGTAGGTAATTTTTATCCCCTGAAGTTTGTGACTGACAAAAGATAGAAGTGATGTAAAAATTGATTACAGTGATGTTGACAAGGGCTGGTAAGACCCTCAATGCATCAAAGCTATTAACCAAAATAACTGGATCCCAAAAATGCTGGTGACATCAAATCAAATTGTATTTTTAGTGAAGCAACTGTATTAAAAAATGACCCGGCAAATTTATATAGCTTCTATATTTATATCTATCTCTGTATCTATATATCTAAAAAATAAGAAAATATATTGCCTTCCTAATAAATTTGTGGTAATGGCACTTAACAGGTATCTACCCTTTTAATAAATTTTAAGTGTAAAATATAAAATTGTTTTTGATATGTGAAAGCACATGTTCTATACTTTTCTGGAGTTTATTCATGTTTCATAACTTAAAATTTTTGTTAATTTTAAGAATTTTGGAAAAACCCCATTGTACTCTCTTTTTGTGAGCTGGAGAATTTCAGATAACACAAGTAAGTAGAATCAAGCATTATAGATCCTTTAGTCACTTATTTGCCTTTATAAACTGTCTTCCAAGTTCACTTCTGCTTTAATACACACATAAACACAGTTCACAGTCTGTACCCAAACAAAATAAGGTATCCAGCTTCTCTTTGCATGCTTAGTCCTATTGTGAAATGGTCTGACTTCTACTATCTATTCTGGAATTTATCTTGATAAACTGAAATAAAAGTTTATACAATTTCCCAATGTGAAATTAGCTTTGAACTCCTTTACCTCAGTATACTACAATTCTCTTTCTCAGTTTACCATTTAGCAGTAACATTTTCCTGAACAAATCTCAATTAACTGTTTGATGTGTCATCTAAATAGGGTACTATGGTTATTTTTAATGCTTTCTTGCTTGTGTCGGATGTTTTGGTTCTCTTTGAGCTCATATTTTAAAAAAAATATTTCATCTGTATTATAACCCAAAGACAAATTCTAAATCTATTAGATCCTCCACAGAATAATTAAACATATACTTTTTTTTTTTTTGGTCTCATGCTTGCTTTATTAACCAAGCAGTGTAAATTACTATGGTTAATTTCCTGGAGCCTGTCCTTCAATTCTTTAGCATCCGCTTTGCTATTCTTGGTCACTCAGAGTACATCACAGTCTTCTCATTCCTATCACACTTTTGCATTAGACACAGTATTCTGAAAAATAACTATTCTGTCTTCTTTGGAGGCTTAATTACACATATTCAGTGATGCATTCAATATACTTTTCCCTAGTATCTATGTCCATTGTTCCTTCATTTGTATTTTCCTGAGTCTTAGATATGTTTTTAAATATTTAATTAGGAAACAGTGCCATAAATATAAAGGGTATAACTTCTACATACACTGTGTGGGGTTTGATATTTCGGTACTTGTTCATAGTACACATGCATCAAATTCAGCATCCTTCCATCCATCCTTTCTTTGTCTTTTTCCAGTCCCTAGAAATCGCCATTGTATTTTCACATCATCTGCTAGCATTCACTTACACGAGTGAGAAAGTACATGTAGTACTTGCATTGCTAAGTCACTGTTATCACGGTAGTTGTGATTAGTTGATTTTTATTATGACTTCATATCAGTATGAATTTCTCATTAATCTTTAATACCTAAAACAAAAGTGTGGTCACCAAACAAATTTTTTACTAATTTTATAATAAAAATATCCTCATTTTGTCAGACAACTGAAATAAATAGCAATGCACAGCTTCTGAAAAAGTGTTGTCATACATTTTAACCTCTAGAATTGTTACTTTGAAGACAAATGTCACTGTGATATATATTTTTTAACAGATTTTTGAAATGTTTAGGATCTCATTTAGATGTTTTCATTCATTCCTCTGAATATCTGTTCTGTTTTCACTTTGACAATTTCTATCTTCATTTTCTGGAAATTTTTTTACATACATTCTTTGATAATTTTCCTGCTTTGACTACCATGTAATTATTGTAGCTACTTGAAATTTCTTCTTTACTCATTACTTGCTCCTTTGTTTTAAATTATTTTTTCATTGACACCATCATATTCAGATATTACTTCTCTTTGTGGATATGACAATGTAATATTTCTACATAAAATTGTTATTTTAACATTTTAGCAATTTAACATTTAACATTTTAGCAATTGCTGAATTACTGTTGATTTATCAGTGTTCCAACAGTTTTATCTGCTTAATTCACTCTCTGATTATTTCACTAGAAACATTACTCATGTGCACAGAACCCACAGTTATAACTTCTGAGTCATTAAATATAAGGTCTAAAGAGACAGCTCAAGAAAATGATTATCTATTCTCGTGTGAATAAATAGCTATCTAGTATTTTTATTGGATGACCACTGAAGTATATATATGAAGACCTGTAGTGTGTAAATAACACTCCAAATTCCACCTTAATAAAGATGATAAGCTGAAGAATCGGGAAAATGTAATTGTGGTTGTAGCCATTTAAGCTTTAGAATCACATTATCTTGTTCTCTGTTTTTGAATTTTTTGGTGCCACTGCACTGGGTATACTTATTCAGATTCACACACCTCCATATCTAAGACTTCTTGCCAATTTACATGTGGCCTTTCAGTATTTTTTAACTTGTTAAGTATCATAATTTTTACTTCAAGCCCTTTGCCATTAAGATTATATGTATGACAGTATCACATTATCTTCACATAATGGAATTTCAAGTGAGAGACAGAATAACATGTATTATTCACTATATTTAACTAAAAATTTTAATAGAGCCGGGCGTGGTGGCTCACGCCTGTAATCCCAGCACTCGGGAGGCAGAGGCAGGAGGATTGTGATGTGAGTTTGAGGCTGAGCTCAGGGCCAGCCTGAACCACAAAAGCGAGACTCTGTCTCAAAAAACCTAAAAAAAAAAAAAAAAAAATTTTAATAGATAAATACTTAGCAACCTTTATTAGCTCGTGGTCTAATATATCATGAATACAATTCTTAGTAATTCTTTGTATGATTTACTTTATGGTAAAACTCATATTTACTTCATTATAAATATTCTGTCAAGGGATTATTCAGAAATTGATTAAAATACATTAGTGATATCTAGAAATACTTGAATTTTATTTTAATGAATCTTTATTTTGTAATATAATTCACCTAAGGAAATTTTTAAAAAGTTGATATTTTGTAGGTAACTTTGTTTATAACCAGAATTTATTTTCATATGTCTCCTACTGCATTAATTATATGGGTATACACACTTTTATCTAGAATGTATATGCATCTTTTATACAAAGTGTGCATATATCTCTATATGTAATATTTATTTGTGTTTTCAAATGTATTATGTAAAGTTATTCTTTTAACATTTTCATAATATCTGAACTGAAAAATTAAATATTTAAAGATATATTTTCCTTATTATAACTAGAATTATTTTTTCTTAAATGATATGAATATTTTTAGAGCATTTCATGTGCATAGCTGTTGTAAATCAGAAATATTTCCCATCTGATAAAAATCCTATTTTTCTATATACTTCTACTGGAAGAACAATTTTTTTTTCCATTTGTTCACAAAAAATCACTCACATGTCAATATCACGTATAATTTTTCAACTCTTCATTTATACACACACACACACATATATGCCACTATATATATATACATATATATATATATTAGTATAAATCATTTATAATTTGTATAAGATGAAATTTGTGCTATTTAAGACTGGTTCTTACCTTACATAAAGGCATTGACAATAAATTCATATTTCATCAGTGTCTCAAATGTTTGAAATGTAGAAATACACTGCTTACTTATAATTTTCATTCTTTACCAGGTCATTCATTAGAAATCCATTGAGCAGTGACAGTATCATTCTGTCATAGACCTGGTGCTCCTAGACATAAAATAAACATTTTCACTTGAGAATGTTAACTTACAATGAGAAATGCATGCAAGCAGACAAATTTTTAAAATCTATCATGGTAGATATTATCTAGGCAATGAAACTATGGTGTGCTAAAAACCCAGAAGGTTAATTTCATCTTGTGGACATTGGGAAGCCTTATAGAGCAGGTAGCCCTGAGGCAGGTAGGTGAATTTAGTGAAGTATTTCTGAAAGAGTAAGGAGGGAAAGGAGAAGGGAGGGAAATTTTGTGCAGAAGGCACAAAAGTTGATGCGAAAACACTTAATGACTAAAATTCCTATCACTGGGAAAAATGATATGATATCATCATAATTTCCCACTGGAGTTGATGGGATGAAGGTACATGGTAACAGGTATGAATAGCGAAAGTGTGCTGTACTAAGAAAGCTTCATGCTGAATTTAATGCAAAAGTCATTAGAGGGCTCGCTGGGGATTTAGCTCAGTGGTTACGGCCCCTGTCTTACAGGTGCACGGGCCCAGGTTCAATACTGGAAACAACATACAATAATACTTTTTTGGAGACTCTTGCCCACTAGCAATTAGTAGCACACACCACAGTGCCGGGCATGGTGGCTCACGCCTGTAATCCCAGCATTGGTGAATCAGAGGCAAAAGGATTGCTGTGAGTTTGTGGCTGAGCTCAGGACTAGCTGGAACTACAAAGTGAGATCCTATCTTAAAAACAAACAAGCAAAAAAAAAGTCACTAGAAATTTGAAATATCAGTTTCATATTCTGAAATTTTTCATTCATTTTCTCTTTGTTCATTAGATAGTTTTTGGTTGTCTTAGTAGAGTCTTTAATATATGTATACTTGCTGAGTTATATATATTTTCACAAATGATAAGGATAGAAGTGAACCATTTCTATTCTTATATAAGTAAAATGGGACAAAAAATATTCAAGAAACACATGCCAGGAAGATTTGGAAAGGGGGGCAGAGCAGGATACCACCGCCATCACTACTCTAAGAGAAACTGAAAACCTGAACCAAAGCAAGAACGACGGGCATGTTCAGGACAAGCTGCATCTGAAGTACTTTGCCAGGACATAATCAACAAGGATTTTTTATCATTTGGCCAGGAGGGAGATTCATTTGAGGTCATTTGAAGTTATTGAGGTTTTATTTTGGGACAATTATATGTATGCAATCGAAAAACTTTCAAATTACCATTTAAAGTTAACTTTATATAATCACAAAAACACTCCTGGTACACATTTTTGAAAAACAATGACAACTCTTATATACTTTGGTCCAAATTTAACATGACACCTGCATTTTTATAATTGCAAAAAGGAGAGCCAATCTAATTACTCTTCCAAGAATCCAGATTTTCCCACTACAAGTGGCCAGATGCATATATGAGAGCTGACTAATAGAAAAAATTTAGCAAAATACAAGAAAAATCTTTCATTTTTTATGGAAGATTGATTATTCAGTAGCATTCATAACATTCCCAAATTATTTTCAGGTGATTCTAAGTGTAATTTTTCTGCAAATTTTTAACATTCAAAACAACAGAGGAAAAAAAACAATTAAAATGTCCAAATATTTTAATAAAAAATAAATGAATTGCAGGATAATTTTCTGAATATATTTCAAATGTAAATTATTCTTTTAAGATTACAAGTAGTAAATTATTCAAACCTGAAATATGAAAATTTATAGAATATATTTTGATATCCACATGCTAAATCCCTTAGCGGAAAATTTCTTTCCATGTCTTTGGATTTAAATGTTTCAAAATTTAGAATTTAAGAGATATTAAATATAATTTGTCTTGAACCTTTGAATTTAGGTTTAACAAAAGAGCAAAATTATTTTCCAAAGATAGGACTTGTCAAAGGACTGATGATGTCTTGAATCCCTAGTTTTCTCCTCTAAATGAGTTACATTAGGAACATTCTTTTAAAAATTCAATATTTCTACTTTAAACCAAAAATAATCAAGAGTGCCAGATATTTCAGTTTTGAAACACAGTATGATAAGCCTCATTAAGGTGAAACAAACCATAAAATTCTTCATCTTTTCAAACACCAGACACCCATTTTGTGACATCAAAGACAATTCTGAATAACTCCTACAATGTAATTTGATGCAGTATTACTTAGCTAGGTAACATCAGCTGACTGATTCTGAAACATTACTTTGTGTCACTTATTTTATTTGTATTCAACACTTCAAAATTATTTATCATTTCCTTCTTGTTTTTTCTAATTAAATATATGTTAGCATCTAGAAAAGTAGTGGGTCTTATCAGTTCTGTTTATTGCCCCAGAATTTGCTGTAGTTCATTCACTTGGAGATTGGTATTTTTCAAAAATGGAGCTTTATTAGTTTCATAGATCTCCCAGCTTTGTTCTTATCTAATTACTGAAATTGAAGAAACTTGATTTTCAGTCCTAACAGGAAGTTGATGATAAACATCAGTAAGTAAAAAAGTAAATTTGTTAATATTACTTGAGTTATAGTGAAACTAAAAATGTTAATATTAATATTAAATAGGGTGGTTCTTCAGACTGTATGCTTACTAGGTCACACTATTATGCTAATACTATGGATGAATATTTATATGTAATGTGTGTTTAATATTAATATTCTACAACTGCTGCTGCATAATAAACTATTGTTAAAATACATACCATAGGCTATAAAATCATTTAATATCTTCTGTTTCTAGTATGTAACACTCAAAAACATTCTCAGAAATTATTCAAAATGATTAATACCTTTGAATTCAAGGAACTCGTATTTTTAGTAAATTTCACTTATAATGTTGACTTTGGCCACAAATAAAGAGGTAAGCTAATAAACAGTACCTTCAAAATGAATTATTTTAGTTTTCTTTATACAGATATTCTGCATTGTCTAAGGTCATACCGCCCAATCACATCTGATCTTGAAAGCTAAGTAGGGTTGAACCTGGTTAGTACTTGAATGGGAGACATTCTGTATTAATTTAATATATTAAGTGTGACTAGTTGGGTCATAGTTTTGACCACAGATGAGTTTTGAATTTTTAGCACTTATTTTCCAGCATCTATTGATGTGATAATGGGAATATTTTTCTTAAACTTGTTTGATATCATGGATTGTTCTATTTGACTTTTTTGCCATTTTTTGAATGTTCCTTTAAGTGACTTTATGAGATTCACTAAATATACATGGTCAATGGTGCAGCCTATGCCATTCAAGGAAATGATAGATATAAAATATCATGGTAACTCTGCATTCAGTTTATTTATTTATTTATTTATTTATGTATTTTTAGGGGTTTTTTTAATCTTTATTGGTACATTGCATATACACATTATGATTGCATTGAACAATGAGAATTTGTACCAGTATATGACACAACTTAACTCTAATTTTGTCCCATAGCCCTATCCACCCTACCACCCCACCCCCTATATACATAAACTTTGTTTCATCTCTTTTTTTGTTGTAATCTCACTATTTTTCCCCTTCACCCCATTTCACTTTGAGTATTTTCTATTTCACAATATATAACATACATTCTAGAACTCATTTACATCTGCATTTTCTCATACCAGAGAAAAGATACGATATTTACACATCTGTGACCTATTTATTTCACTTATGAGGATGTCCTCAAGGTACGTCCATTTAAGTGTAAATGATTCAAACTCATCATTTTTAATGGCAGAGTAATATCCATTCTGTAGAAGAACCACAACTTTTTTATCCAGTCTCTATTTGATGGACACTTGGGTTGTTTCCAAGATGTAGCAATCACAAACTGAGCTGCTATAAACATGGGTGAACATATGTCACTGTGATATGAATCTTTTAATCCGTGTGTGCATATACCTTGCAGAGCAATGGCCAGGTCAAATGGGAACTCAAATCCTAGCTTTTAAAGGAATTTTCAAACTGTTCTTCACAGGTTGTACAAGTCTACATTCCCACCAACAATGGAGAAGGGTTCCTTCTTCTCCGCAGCCTTGCCAACATTTGTTGCTGGCTAATTCTGAAATGGCAGCCATTCTCTGTGGAGTGAGATGAAATCTTAATGTTGTTTTCATTTGCATCTTGGAAATGACTAGTGATGTTGAACATTTCTTCATATGCTTCTTAGCTGCTTTTATTTCTTCCTCTGAAAAGTGTCTGTTCATCTCAGATGCCCATTTTGAACTGGGTCTTTAAATTTGGGTGGATTGATTTTTTTGAGCCCTTTATATACTCTAGACAATAGCCTTTGTCTGAGAGGCGGCTGGTAAAGATTCTTTCCCATATTGTTGGCTGCCTTTTTGCTTTTGCTGGTGGTTTCTTTTTCTGTGCACAAACCTCTCAATAAGATACCAGAAAATGAAAAAACATCCCTTTTTTCCTGGGTTGGAAGAATCAGTATTGTCCAAATGACTATACTTCCACAATTATTACACAGATTCAGTGCAATCCCAATTGAACTCCCGAAGGCATATTTCACAGATCTAGAGAAAATAATTCAGAAATTCATCTGGAATCACAAAAGACCTAGAATAGCAAAAGCAGTTCTAAGCAATAATGACATCATGGGGGGGGTATTACAATCCCCAACTTGAAACTGTACTGCAAAGCCACTGTAATAAAAAATCACATGGTACTGGCAAAGCAACAGATCCAAAGACCAGTGGGGTAGATTAGAAGATCCAGAAACAGCTCCAGACACACTAAGCTATCTGATTTTTATTTATTTTTATTTATTTATTTATTTATTTTTAGGGTTTTTTATTTTTTTAAATTTTTAATATTTACTGGTACATTAAATATACACATCATGATTGCACTCCATAATGGGGATTTGTACAAGCATAAGACACAACTTAATTCTCATTTTTTCCCGTAGCCCTACCCACCCTACTACCCCCCATATACATAAAATTTGTTTCCTTACTTTTTTCTTACAATCTCAACATTTTCCCCCCTTTTCCCATTTTACATTGAGCATTTTCTATTTCACAATATATAACATACAATTCTAGGACTCATTTACATCTTTATTTTCTCATACCAGAGAAAAGATGCGATATGTACCTATCTGTGCCCTATCACTTATGAGGATATCCTCAAGGTATGTCCATTTAAGTGTAAATGATTCAAACTTATCATTTTTTTTTTTTAAGTTTTTTGAGACAGGGTCTCGCTTTTGTGGTTCAGGCTGGCCCTAAGCTCAGCCTCAAACTCACATCACAATCCTCCTGCCTCTGCCTCCCGAGTGCTGGGATTACAGGCGTGAGCCACCACGCCCGGCACTGTGGTATGTGGTACTGGTTGCTGCTGGGTGTGAGTCTCCACGCCCAGTATTGTATGTGGTTACCAGGGAATTGAACCCAGGCCCTTGCGCCTGCAAGACAGGCGCCGGAACCACTGAGCTAACTCCCCGGCCCTCAAACTTATCATTTTTAATGGCAGAGTAATACTCTATTCTGTAGAAGAACCACAGTTTTTTATCCAATCTCCAGTTGATGGACACTTGGGTTGTTTCCAAGATGTAGCAATCACAAATTGGGCTGAGACAGGGTTTCACTTTGTGTTTCTGGCTGGCGTGAGCTCAGCCTCAAACTCATATCACAGCAATCCTCCTTCCTCTGCCTCCAGAGTGCTGGGATTACAGACGTGAGCCACCACTCATGGCACTGTGGTATGTGGTAATGATTGCTGCTGAGTGCGAGTCTCCATGCCTAGTATGGTATGTGGTTACCGAGGATCGAACCTGGGTCCTTGCACTTGCAAGACATGAGCCGGAATCACTGAGCTAACTCCCCGGCCCTAAGCTATCTGATTTTTTTTTTTCTAAGCTATATGATTTTTGACAAAGAAACCAAATACCCTCAGTGGAGGAAGGATAGCCTCTTTAATATATGGTGCTGGAAAAACTGTACTTTAACCTGCCAAAGACTAAAGCTACACCTAGCTCTTTCACCATGTACTAAAATAAAATCTAAGTGGATTAGGTACCTAAATATTAAAACAGACACACTAAATCTGCTACAAAACAGGTTAGGTAAAACTCTTGAAGGCATTGGTTGGGGGAACGATTTCATGAACAAATCCTCCATAGCACAAGAATTGGTAGAAGAAATCAATAAATGCGATCTCATCCTATTGAGAGATTTCTGCATTGCACTCACTTTATTCACTGTATCTGACACATTCAACTTCTCCAAAGTCAAAATGACCATGAAAGATTAAAGGTCTGAATTGGTACAGTACGTCATAGCAACCAGACAATACCACTAAAGACACACATGAAAAAAGATTTCCAGAATTATTTCAGAAAGTGGCATGAATGATAGGATCTATACGATGTGAGGAGATGAATATTTTAAAGCTGATTAATGTGTATTTTGCTGTAATTGTTTTTATCAAATTTACACATGCATTATCTTCAGTTACACTATGCAAAACTATTCCCAGGCTGTCAGAATATGTAGAAAATGTAAATGTATGTATAAAAAACTTCTAAAATTAGTGGTTATATGGAGGTTGCAGAATTAAAGTTTGATATCAAATATTTTCTATTGCAATAGAAGTGGAAAACTGAAATTTGAACTAAAATTACTTTGCAATATGTATTAGCATTTTATAGAGGGAATATTTAGATAAATATCTAATAATGCTCTTAAAATATGTTATGAAAAATTACAAAAGAAATCACATATAAAAAAGAACATATTTTGTGTAAACAGATATATACACTTAATATTATCAAGACATCTTTCTGTCAATAAAATTTATAGATTTAATATAATTCCAGGAAAAGTCATAACAAGTTATTTTGTGAATATTGACAAATAGAAGTTCATAGGGAGAGAGAACAAACTAAGATAATTAAAAAATATTGAATGAGCGAAGAAAATGAAAATTTACTGTATTCAAGTTAAAGATTTATAATAAGCTTATAGTAATCAAGAAAATAGACAATTCAATCTGTTTCAAAGAAACAGATTTGAGGATCCAAAACTACACACACACACACACACATACACACACACACACGAATTCTATTGATTTTTGACAAAGAAATAAACATAATTAAATGAAGAAACAATATGTTTTTCAATAGGCTATACTCACAGAATATGGAATTTATATGAAAGGCTATACATTATTCGTGAATATTAATAGATCTAAATGATAATCTAGTCAACATTAAAACTGAAAACATGAGCACTGAGAATACTCAAAAAGAGATATTTACATTACTGAATATATTCTTTGAAGTAATGCAATAGTATAATTTTGCTATAGTGGCTGTTACCTATATACAGTATATGTACAGTGAATCACATCAAGATCAAACCTTTAAGTAATATGAACTTTGATTGATAATGATTTGATATTATAAATTTACTATAGCAAATATACTAATTAAGTGCATAGGTTAGTAAAGCAGGGTGTGTAAGTGTATGTGTGTGTACGTGCACATCTATGAAGAGTATCTTATAGTTCTTAGTAGTTTTAATTCAGCAATGAAATGAAGATAAATTTCTCTTAACAAAAATATTTATAAAGCAAAGCACAATCATCAGATCATTTTTGAAGAACAAAGAATTCATTAAGTAGTGTGGGCTTGCCTCAAAATAAGGCAGTCCTCTGGTATCAACCTCTGACTTTCTGGGATTACAGGATTTGGTCAATATGCTCAACGTGACACATGTTTTCATTGCATAATGATTATATTCATTGTGAGGACTGGGTACACATATATAACTCTTCTTAATACTTTTTTATCAACTACCAGTCCCCTTTCTTCCCTCCCTATTGAAATGTTTTTAGTTATTACTATAATTGGATTGTTTTCTGTTGCTAGTTCCTTTATTTCCCCTTCTGTGTAATGATCAACCTGCTCAGTATATTCATCTCATTAGATATTTAGCATTTTTCTCTTCATTTCCTCTTGTATGAAATTTTGAAAAAGGGGAAAAATATATATAAGAAATAAGCAAAAGTAAAATGGCAGAAGAAATGTCCTCCCAGATTTTAGAGTGATTGGTTTCTTTCCATGGTCTGTGATATTGGAAATGCAGATATGAGGAAGTACAGGGAGTGAAGTCTAAAACCTGTTTTGTTTTGATGCAGGAATTTGTATATAAATGTTGTATTTTGTCTCATCCTCACCACTGGGTGTGGTAGGTCAGTGCTTTTGGTCCTAAGGTCATTGTCTTTCCTGCAGCTTGTTTCTAAGCTTTTCTATGTACCTAAAGGCATTACAAGTGTGTGAAGGGTTCACCCTGCTCCAGAGGCTTCTCTCTCCATATACTTCAGATGTGACAACCATCCGCATCAAGCCACACCTTTTGGTCAGCAGACTAATCTCCATCCCCAGAGGCTAGATTACCTGTACACGATGCTTTCTGTTTTCCTCAGTGCCATGCTCTTTCTCCAGTTTTTCTGTAATTGCATGTGTTCCTATTAGATCCCTTCTGATTCTTAGAAGGCTATTTTCAGTTTTTGTTACATCAAGTTGTTGTTTCCCAAACATCTTGACTCTAGGTCCCAGAGAGTCCATATTCTTCTACTGGTCTCCATACCGCCATTTCAAATCCCCGTTCGGTTCTCGAAGTCTTCTTTCATCAGTATGTTTGGTTGCTCTGCATTGGGTGCATTGATGATCAGAAACAATTCAAAACATTTATTTTTAATTTGGGAAAGGGCTAGATGGCATAGGTTGCCTGGTCAGGAAATGAAGTAAACAAGGACACACCACACTTGTGCAACAGCCTGTTTTTCCTGGAAGAGCATTTAGGACAGCACTATATATTTTTTAACCATACATTATAAAAACACTCCAGAAATTCTTCAAATGTGGTGACAATGATAGGGTAAATGCCCATGAATTAAAAAACAATGAGAGGGGAATTAAGAGCAATGTGTCTTTTTTGATAATTTTTTAAAAATTCAACATTATCCAGAAATTTTGATCACCCTGATACAGCTTCGCAGAATATGATTAATGGAAAATACTGTTATTTTGTATGAAATTATGTGTTCCTGCAAATATCACAAAAAATACAATCTATACATTGCCATTGCAAATTATGTCTAGAAAGAGACATCATCTATAGTATTTATGTGGAAACTTAAAGCTTTACTAATCAACTTAATAATCATGTATTATATAGGATAGAAAGAGTGATAAAATACTTTAATTTTGACAATATAGACCCTACTTACTATAATTGGAAGAAGATTTAATATGCGATGTGTTGAATTAACTATGTTGCCCACCATGTAAGTTAGGTTTAGAGTAATAAGGTGTGACTGAAGCTTGAATACCAAAGGAAAATGAAATTTCTTATTCATGGAATAGAAAGAGCACAATATGCCTGACAGTATCAAGTGGGAAGCCACCAGGGTAGTCAAGCATGGTCCTGAGACAAGACAAAAAGGCAAAGTTTAGGATACCTGCCTTTGGTGGTGTTTCTGTGCACAGCAAGGCAGGGCTATGTAATTGGTTTGGGATCTGCTAGTTCAAATATTTGCAGTTTTTATACAGGTCTTGGCTGAGATGACTAAGGTAAAGGAATATGGAAAAGAGAAAGAAAATATAGGTCTAAATTGGTTAGTCAGTGTGTCAAACTTATGATTTGAGCAATGTATTTCCCTACCCTTAATAATTGGCTTGCTTGAGAAGGCACAGTATCTTTCCTGGCAGAACAGTTGTTTTTGATGTCAAAAGCATCAGTGCGATGTGGTGACTCATGCCAGTAATCACAGTAATCTGAGAGGTACAGACAAGAGGAAGAAGAGCTATGATCTACAGTGGACGATTTAGCAAAACACTGCTCACATAAAAACAGATGGCGCTTAGCTTAGTGAGACGTTTCCTGGGTTCAGTTTCCTGCACATAAGTAAATGAAAATCAACCAAGATGTAGAGACCATGGAAGAGTTAAAAATACTTGTAGTTCAAATGAATTCCTATATAAAAGTTTGATTTTAGCAAAATTCTATTAAAAGTGAAGTGTGAATTGCATAACTACAAGTGTAAGTATTGACAATGAGTTTTTAGAATATTACCATTTCTTATTCACTTTGAAAGGTGAATACATGACATTATTTTCTTGTGATTTATTTTCAAAGTAAACTATTTTTATTAGTTTTTTTATTGTATAAACTGTTCATAGTCACATATCATAACCATTCAAAAGGATTGTGGCTAGCAGCATATAAGTCTAACAAATAACTTGTGTTATGTTTGAAGGTGGTTAATAAATTTTATATCAAGTAAAACAGTGAGTTTCATTTCTAACACTTGAAGTACAGATCAAAATAAATTTGGATTTCAGTTGGTATAAATCACAGCAGAGTCTGAAATGATAATAAACTATGTCAGAACTGGAGTTTCTTCCAGAAATCTCTTTAAATATCAAAACAATCCATTTTGAGTATGCTGAATATATTACAGAAGGAAATATATAATCCTTTTTTAACTGAATGTTGTGTTCTGTTTATCAATGACCTTCCTTTCTTGATAAAGTTGAAAAGATTACTAATATAAGAAAAGAGAATGAAAGATGAAAATAGTAAGATCCACAGTTTTTTACTATTTCTAATTTTCATATCATTAAACTAGATTAGAGTGCACCCATTTATTAATTGAAATATACACTATATATTTTGTTTTATATATTTATTTAAATACATACTAAAATTATTATTGAATAACATTCATATTTAGTTTAGATGTTTATTGTTAATGTTGACCATCATATTGGCCAAGTTAAACATGACACATTTTCCTAGAGAAATGGTGGTAGTGGATAAGAAGTTTGCAATTCTTTTATTTTTTAAGCAAAATTTTAATCTGATTATATGTCATCGCTCTTCCAGACATTAGAGTAAGAGCAATACACAGATAATAGTACAAAGTACTCTGTTATGAACTATACAAACTCTTGAGAGATGCAAAGACAAACACACACCACACAAGACCTGCACATGTGCATAGTAAGTGGAAATAAAAATTATTACATGAAGTAAAGTAAATTAATGACAATAATCCTAGGTGTATTTTATATTGTGTGATCAAGGATTTTCCTCTGATATTGTACAGTAATACCTTTCCTTCCTTGTATAGTTTTCTAATTAAAAAGAATAAGTGAAAAATGTTAAATAATAATATTGCGAGCACGTATAAGAAGAGAACTGTTTAGATGGTAATAGGGTGATTTTACAGACACTATAGGATTAGTGATATCTAGACTGTTTGTTAGTAGTACTGGTAAGATTGCCTTCAGTTCTAAAAACATGCAGTATCCCTGGAAGCCTTAAGTGATTGAGCAACATATATATTAAATATTTATGCACAAATGCATACACAACTGTTACTTTTGATAAGTAATTGTGCTGAGACTATAGAGAATTTAGAAATAGCTCTGTTGTTAAGATCTTCCTCTTCTAGGGTTGATTTCTTACAATCAAGGATACAGTAGTAGTATTAGTAACATTAAATTCCTCATTTTGTGCATGTATTAAAAATTTTAATTAGACTTTTTTTTTAGATTTGTAACATAGTATATTTTATTTAAGATCTTTTCTCAAGTTCATCTTGGCTTTGACACTACACTTTCCCAATTAATCATTAATTTGATGAATTAGGTGATGTTGAGAAATATTTCTAAATGATGTATGAAAGCAATATGTGTTAATACCAGTGTTTATGAACATGAATCATCACCGCATGGAGCATTCTCACCTTCTATGTGGCTCCAATCACCCATCGTACATTCATATGACCATTCAGTGTCTGGATGCTACAGAATGGCTTCATCCTCTACATACAACTCCAATTTTCTAATTAATGTTCTCGGTCTGACTCCTCACAAATACTGACATCAGTCATTCCTACTGTTTTTGATTTTACAGGAGGTTATGTAAACAGAATTATGCATTATGTACACTTTTAAACATAAGATTTCCATTTTGTATTACCAAGGTACATTTCTCCATTTTTGCTTTCAAATCATCTAATTATTGTATTAAAATGAGTTTCCCATTGACATCATATAGGGTATACTTTTTATTGTAATTTATTCTGAAAGTTTCTGTCTTTAATTCAAATATATAAAACATTAAATTTTTTGTGTTGTGAGTGCAGAAAATTGAACTCAGGGTTTACAAAGTGTATGCGTATACTTTATCTTTGGGCTACATTTGAACCAAAGAATATTAGTCATAAAAGTTGTGAATATAGTTAATTTATTATCTATTACATTACTTTTCCTATTTTGTCTTTTTCTTTTATAACATTTAAAATTAATTATGAATATTATGTGATTCCATGTTCTAGCCATTTATATCAGTCCTTTAAGTGTACAATATTGACAATAATGAATGCCACAAAATGTAAAATATATGATTTTAACTTATGTTATCCTATATTCCAATATTGTTATACTGCTTCATATGCAGTATGATTATCTTATCAGAGAGTATTCTAGACACCTCTGTTCAATCCTTTATACCATTATTGTCATTGGTGTCTTGTATTCTTATGCTGTTGTCACAGATTTGTTACATCAAACACTCACATACCAGTCAATAATGAATTTTGAAATTAATTAAATATCATTTTTATACATATTTTGCAAATAAAACCTGTTAGTATGTACACACATATATTCGCTTTGCCTTTGAGTGTATGGAATATCTCTTGATCTACTTTTAAACTTAGGAATTCTTTGTGCATCTATATTGAGTCTCTTAATAAGTCCATAAAAGGGATTCTTCATTGCGTAATAGCATTTTTATTTCTACTGTTTCCATTTGATTCTGAGTTATTCAGTCTTTCTAGTACACAATTATTTTTGCATAAAATATTTTTTGTCACTTACAGGCTTAAACCAAGAAATAATAATTATTTAAAATTATCTGAAAATGCCAGCATGTGTGCCATGTCTGACCCCAGGTCCACTGTTGCTTCATTTCTTCTGATTACTTTTTTGTTGCCTTTTCCCATGTTTTTTAGTTTTTTCTTTTTTAATCTGAACAAATTATGCTAAGGAGTGGAAATTAATAAAAATAGGTTTTGTGAAGAGCCATATTTAGCTGGTGATGAGTTACTTTTCAATGTGTGCTATTGATATACTTGCAGCAATCTTCAAAATCTTTTTCTGTCTCTGTCTCTATTTCACAGTCTCTCTCCCTTTCCAGGCTGTCCAGGACTTGAAATTCTCCTGCTTCAGCTTCCCAGAATGTTGAGATTATAGGACGTACGTACTAATAACTGCAATTCCACAAACCCTGTAACTCAGAGACCATTTGTATTGGGGTCAGTTTCTACTGTTGACACTATTATTGTACTGTGGCCACACTGAAGTCCAGTGATTATAAAAGAGGTAAAGAGAGCTGACATTTTATGATCACATGCTTCCTGAGTTGTGAAGCTCACCTACATCGTCTAATATGTTCACCCTGCTTTCAGACACAGGAACACTAGAGGAGACAGCAGTGGAGAAAAGTCCCTCAATTCAGATGGGCCTTGGGTGCCTACACACTATAAACCAGATATTTCATAACACTCTGGGAATATTTACAGCAGTTTCCTCTCTGCTCCTATGAGATCTCTACCACCATGCACCTAACCAGGATAACTTGCAGCTCTTTATCATAAGAAACTGGTTCCACTCCTGATAATAACATCCATAGATGGGTGGGTTCTTCTCCAAGGACTCATCTTTTCCAACTTTTTCAATAAACTCTAAATATTTGTTAAAATTGCCATTTTCTCATCAATAATTTTGGGGTGTGTGTGTGTGTGTGTGTGTGTGTGTGTGTGTGTGTGTGTATACATACATATGTCTCTCTCTCTGTTTTACCCATATGCAAACAGAATATTAAAGAGATGTTTTGGAGTCAAAGGTGATTTTAGAAAGCTTCTTCATTTTTCCCTGGAAACTAAAGATGATGTTCTGATAAAGGAGATAAGAGAGAAGATCAAGAAAATAAGCATACTCTGTTATATTTTGATAAAGCCAGAAAAAGTTTGCATATGGGTAAAACAAGAAAGAGACAGTGACAGAAAAAGTGACAGGAACAGAGATAGATATGGAAAAGTAGAATACTGGTTAAAGGTGACAAAAGCATTTCTAATCTGCAGGGTAAAACATGGCATGACTTGATTCTTATTTTTCCCCTTCCCTGACCCTCCTTGCACCCACACATACCCTATGTACATATGATTTGTTTCTTTTTTATTACTATCACATTCTTCTTTCTCTCATTATGTACCCTTATCCCCTCTTTCCTTTCAATTGCTTTCTATTTCACAATATCTACAATAAACACTAGAACTCATTTCCATCTTCATTTTCCCCAATCAGAAAAAAGATACAATATTTGCACATCTGTAACCTATTTATCTCACTTATGAGGATGTCCTGAAGGTACATTCATTTGAATATGAATGACTCAATCTTATTATTTTTCATGGCAGAAAAACACTCCATTCTATAAAAGAACCACATTTTAAAAATAATATTGAAATCATAGTTTCATAAAATATATCATGGTTTTTCATGAAAAGAACTATTTTCTCTATAACTTAAAATAGGTCTTAAAGAATTTAAATGAAATAGAAAATATCTATAGAGTCATAATTACTAAAATACTTTGGATGCCAAGTAATGTTTCAAATATTCATCAAGATTCAGAATGAATCTTTGTGACAGGTATCATTGTCACATTTTTAGACAAACTTAAGCCTCATTTGAGTAACCTGTCTAAACTTACGTAATTTCTACACTAGGGAATCTTTGTATATATTTAAAGCTCTGTCATTCTTTAATCTTGACAGGTCTTCTTTAATCTATTTGCTCAGATGTCACTTTCATTAAAGATACCAAATCCTTCACAAAATTTCTACCTGATTTCACCAATTAATTCTAAATAATGGACCTTATCACATATATTTCTACAAATGCAAATGTTCTGAATTTTCTAAATACCTGAATCTCTCCCTACTCTGTTTTCTAGAAAAGTTGTACAATGCAACTAAAAACTTTCTCAGTGTATTTACGGTCAAAGTGCCATTACTATGCTTTGGGTGGCTTTCTCTTGAGAATCTATGTGACCAGTGGTTGTTCAATTGTGTACTGAGCATAGCTTTTCATTTTAATATTTATTATTTTAAGGTTCTCCATTGAATCTGTACATTTTACTGATTTGCTAACCTCTACCAACATTGTTATCATGATTATTTTTTAACCATAACACTTTCATGACATTTCCTTCAACTCCCAAAACTGCTATTTTATAGTGAACTTTATGATTAGCAAAGCCCTCCATCAATCCCACAGTACAAAGGGCTCTTGAGTTTGCTTACTCTATCAGTCCTCTCCTTTTTTGTAACTAATTCATCCTTTTTACCTCACAATTTAAGTCCTATCATCAAATGAAGAAAAGTTAGTTTAAAATCATTGTGAATGAATGCTTGGTAATTTTCAGTTTGATCATTTCTCTGTGCTCTTTTTAATTTTGTCTTAGTTTGTGATCCATCTTTTTCTGTTTTTTCTTAATGTATTAACGTTATTTTTATTTTTTATTTCCTTTATTATTTCTTCATTTTCTTATAACATCCTAATTTTCTGTTCTTGCATATATTTTATCAAATCTTGACAGAAAAAAGTTCCAATATTAAATGAATCTAACTTTGGATATCTTTTATAATGATTCCTAGATAGCCTTTAAGTTATATCATGCCAAATTGTTTTTATTTTTAAAGTATGGAAACTAAATATTAAGTGACTATAGAAATTCCAGACAATATATAATTATTTTCAAAGCTGTCACAAATACAGTACCAAGTAAAACATTTTCTTCTATTCTTAAACCCCAACTTTATACTGAACTCCATTCCCAGAGCAGGCACTTCTTCTTTGACATAGTCTTGATAATTTTCTAACATGCCAAGACTCAGCCTCATCTTGTGATCAGCTTACCTCGACCTGCTTGTGTAAGTAGGACACCACATCCAAACAAGATGAATATCAAATAAGAGAAGAAGTTAGAACTCCTAGAATGTTCATGCTCAAATGAAAGGACTTCTCATGAGGAAAACAAAAGAAAATGGTTTTGAAAATGATTTTAATCACTGAGAAAATGCAGTCTTGGAATTCTAGAAAATCAAAGCCAAGTTCCTGTATACTCAACAAGTGACTGAATATAAGTAATGTTGTTATAGCTCATAGAAATCTTGAAAATATTGATCCAGTACCTTTGAAAGGATGTGAATCTCACTGTTTAAAGCATTCAAATTACTAACGTGGCAAATCTACATGAAAGAAAGGAGAGGTTAAAACAGATGTTTCACTGAGTGAAAAGTAAGTAGATATAGAAAGTTCAGTGATAATGTGAAACAACTATTAATGTGGTTGTACAGTCTTTAACCAAAGCTAGATCTCTATAGTTTCAGGAAGTAAGCGCTTAAGGAAAAATATCAATGGAAAATAATATGCAGGCAAGTTCATGAAGTTTTGAAGTGGTGACACAGGAAGGTCATATTTATGTTTCCCAGAAACACTGAAATCATGAAAAAGAGGACTCTCTGTGCACAGAAAATCAGTGCTCTGCAGAAAATAGGAGTAGAAAATTGTTCAAAGTAGTTTAGAGAAAACATAAGAGTGAATAATTTTTGCACAATAAATTAAAATTAGGATCACAAATCATATGAACATTATTATCTCATACCTTGGGTGAAATGAGAAATCTAATAAAACAATGTAGTCTCAGAAAAATAAAATGAGAAATAATCTTGCTGAGAAATTGGATGGCTATATAAAAACTGAGTAAATGACAACTGACTAAAATCAAAATAGGAAATAATTTTGAAATAGAGACTAAGAGAAAGGATATATATATATATATATATATATATATATATCACAAATAACACTTAAATTAGTGAACGGAAAAAGGAGGTGATTTTAATAAAACATTAGAAAGAAAAACATGGTTTGAAAATAAACCATCGTTGGGTGTAGAGCATTATTGAAGACTATATATATATATATATATGACCACTTAAAAACTAAAACTATGTGTGTGTTTAAAACTCTCTTGAAATAAAGAGATATGTGTCTATGTGTTGAAATGAAACAGTACACTGTGAAGCTGAACATTGAAGGTTCATTATATATTTCTTGAATTATTTCATTGAATGAAGCTTTCTGATTAAGTTCCCAGAACCTTAATGTAAAGCATTCATATATAACTTTGTTTTGAAACACTGAATTTTCTCAGGAAATGTACCCACAAGTGAATATGTTTCAGTATTTAACTATGACAGTTGTTACAATTTTAGGTCTGTTTAAATGTTTAAAAGGCAAATTTTTAGAGATTGGAAATTTAGCTCAGTGGTGCTGTGCCACCTGACAAGTGCAAGAATTTTAGTTCAATTTCAAGTACCAAAAAAAGGGGCATTTCTACTGAAGAATAAGATTTAACTTTCTCTATTAAAATACCACTTTATTTACTAATTTAGAAGAAATACGTTGTCTTACATTAATATGTTCTTATTCAAACAGTTGTAATTTTAAATGAATTTTGTTATTTTACAGAATGAGTAAAATCATCTTTAGGGTTGCATTTTAATTAGTTTGTTAAATTTGCTGAGCCTGATTTTATTTTTTATTTTCTAATTTGAACAGAGATTCTGAAACAGAATCAAATGAGGGTGGCCTACACGAAAATCCAGTGTCTTGGACTGTGAGCTTTGGAGAGTGGTGGGAACACAAAAGAAACATAGTTCAGGTGGATTCTAATGTGCAGTTCCAGTCATTAGTATGGAATGGTGTCAAACTTTCAAGCACTGAGCTTATTTATCGAGTGACTTAATATTTTAAAATGGTAATGGGAAGAGAGTGGGAAGGGAGATAAGGATAAACTCTAAAATCAAGGTCCTCAGGGCTTCTTTCTGAATTTCATAATGTATTGTCAAATACATATTTTGGTGTCCTTTCACTTGATTATAGGCAATAATTACTGATATAGGTAGCTGTCTGAAAATAGGTGTTAAGCTGGAATTCCATATTAAAACAGAGAACCAAGATTATATTTGCTCAGTTTCCCCTAGGATATTAGTCCGTGTACAGAATAGATTGTTTTATGTGCATATTAATAAATATTTTAAAAGATCACTAAAAATATATCCCCTAACTGACACTATATGAAATGTGTGTCGTTAGACCTTTGTGGTAAATGCAAATTAGAATATTGCAGAATAAAATGCCCACAAGTTAAATCCTTCTTCAAAATCAGCTTTACAATTTCCTCATTTTCTGAATTCAAAAGAAGACTGCTTCTATATAACTAGAAACTCCAAGGATTATAACACAATTCAGTCTTTTTTTTATTGACTTGCAATTGTTAGAATTTAGATTCATTAATACTTTTCTTATGAATAAAATGTTTTTCTACATTCTTCTTATAATTTTATCTTCAGGATGACGCTTTCTCCTTTAGAGCTCTTTGAATCCTAAGTCATGGAGCTTAATTAATTGCTTCCAGCATGTGCCTTCACCGCTTCAGACAGTGGGATGTCAGAATATATCAAGAAACAGCTCTAATCGTAGCTCTATTTATACAATTTTGAGAATTCTCCACTCTGATTTCCATAATGTCTATACAGATTTACATTTCCACCAACAGTTTTAAATGGCTCATTTCCCTTAAAATTCTTACCAGAGTTTTGTGTTCTGATCTGCATTAGATGGAACCTCAGTGAGGTGATCTTTTGTGTTTATCATAGTGGCCAAAGATGTTGGATATTTTTTGATTCCCTCATCTATCATTTGTACTTCTTTTTGAGAAATATTTGTTTAGATTATTTATACAATTATTAATTATTTCCTGTTTTGGGTGGTAAGTTCTTGGAGTTCTATGTTCTTATTTAACAATACTTTTATTTTTCTTTTGTTTTTTAACTACACAGTTCAGTATCTGAAATTTACATTCATCTTTGGCAAAAGAATACAATAGTTTTATATACATGTTTACCATCTTAATTTTACCAAATATATTTTAAGTTAACAAACAAAATTTATCCAAGTAGAATATTCACATAAATATAAATTATGTCTCAACAGTATATTTGCAAAATTTTTTTTTGATTTCTATTAGTTTGTGTTTCCTATACATAGTGATCACTTTAGGAAATGGTTGCATGTACAATGCACTTTTCAATTTTATTCTTCTTCCCTCTAGTCAAGTCAATTTAATTTATTTTTTACCAGAGACATTATAAAACATTCCAGTATAAGATTAATTCATTTATTTTATAAGATCTTATGAAGTTAATTATCATTGGAACAAATTCAAAACCTAACAGGCCTGCAAAATTTAGAAGTTTCTGAAAATCAAAACTATCTCAGTATTATTTGTGACATTTTTGTATTGATAAAAATTATTGATCTTCATGATATTTGTTTTGATCCTGGATAAGATAAATGCAAGGAAAGCTTAAAATATCATAGGACATAGGATGGATATAGTTATAAAACTACTCTTCATATATACTGACAGAAACTGAACAAATATTAAATGGAAATATTTCATCTGATGAAAAGTCAAGAAACATGTTCCTATGGATCCAACAAAGATCCTAAAAGCCATGGTCAAGTTAACTGAAGGTGAAAAAACATTGTTGAAATTTTTTATTTAAACTTTATAAAATAATTTATATTGATGTTTTGAAAGAGTTAGTTGTATTTAAGTATTTATTCTGTCCAAATTTACTAAAATATTATAACATAAAACTGAGAATTTTTTCTTCAGCAGATCCTGTCTTGGGGACCCTGAGTAAGAAGTGTGTGTCTTTCTGATGGCCATGGGAGGACTGTTTGGCACATCACTGAAAGCAGACTTCCTGTGGTGATGCATGCTTGCTATTGTGTTGTATAGTACAGTAAACTACTAGCTACATGTGGCTATGGAGGCCTGGACATTTGCATAAGGCATAATGAAAAAGTACCTAAATTTACTGAAGTAATACTGGCCCCCTTAACAGGACTTCTTCACTCATTTCAATATTCTTCATAGTTATTGTTGAGTTTCATGACTTTCTTCCTGCCTATCAGTCATTCAGATGGTAGGAAGTCTTCTTAAAAGATGCTACAAATTTCACAAAGGAAGATGTTTACACCCTTAGAGAGTCAAACTGGCAGTTAAATTTTATTTCTAATTGTGGCAGAAAGTGGTACATTAAACAGTGGTTCTGATTATTTATTTCAGAAATACCTTTGGAGAACTTCTTGGTGTCTGACTACTTTTTAACTTTGATGATATGAAGATAACTTAGACTGCATTTTAAATTAGCTTTTGTCTAATAGCAATAATTCCTTTAAATAAAAATAAAATGCTACATGTGTGACTATCCACAGAGAAGATTGTATAGGGAAGAAAGATAGAGTAAAAAAAGAGGAGAAAAAAAATAAGAAAAGATTTGGCTGAGGAAGTGAACGTTTCACATTTTGAAAGAGGAATATTTGCTGATTTGATGAAGATCAAGGGACATCTCCTAGTAGAATGAGAATGTACCATGCTGAAGTGTTTTGTGATGTTGATAGCAATAGAAGAGGTCTGTTAGTGAAAGGTACATAAAATCCTAGAGAGGTGTGAAACATTCCCTGGAGTCTGCAGTGTGATTCCATTCACCTCAACCTTCCCGATCTGAGTTTTTCCATTCCTGAGAAAGCATATTACAACTTTCCTTCAACATTCATCCATTACAACCTTCTTGTTCCAGCCCCTTTCATTCAACTCCTGGAGTTTTTTCTCATTAAACTTCTCAGAACTTTTTGTTTCTTAGGGATTCAGAAATTTCTCAAATAATGTAAATGGTAATTTAAGTCTTTGTTAAAATTACTAAGAAGCATAAGAAAGTCACAGTCACAGCAGGAGCTTTTAAAACATTAATGAAAAGGCCTTTGGCAAAGTGCAAGGAATGAATAAAATTTGAACCCATAAAAATCACATTTGTTTTTACTTAAAAGATATTTCAGTAAGTTAATTGTGAAGAGGTGCTGGAATGCTAGCTTTTCTTCAATTAAATGTATGAATGAACACAAAGTTACCCAAAATTTAGAAAAAAAGACTTCAAACATCCGATTAATAAAAAGGTCAATTTTTACCACTTTTAAAAATAACTTGTTCAGACATCAAACACTTAATTCCAGCTAAAGTAATTTCAGTATATTCTGTTGGCAATTAGTGTATCCCTGGGAGAGTAAATCATTTATCATGTACTTCATAGGTCTTCATAACAAATAACATTAGCTTTTTAAAACCATATGAAAAGATAAATTGTGATCTGAGTATTAACATGAGTGAAAGATCATTTATCACAAAGATTTCAAATTAATATTATTATAACTCTGGAAAATCACCTTTTCAATACAAAGGGAAAGCATCAGATATTCATGCTCAAAAGGAAGGCAGTTTGGGTTGGAAAATTAAATTCACTTTTGTGAGGCAGCTGATATCATTTTAATAAATCTGAATGTGTTACATTTCACTCAGTAAAAATGTTTGTCGCCAATTCCTTTCCCTGAGTGTCAATTTAGCTCTGTGGAAGCCTCAGTGCCCTGAATTAATGCCCAGAATTTACTTTTCACCATCACTTGGACTGTGGAGAGCAGCTCTAAGTTACAAGGAGCCAGACCCGGTGAATAAGAACAAGTCAGTCATTCTCTTAGATGGCACATGGCATCCTCATTTTCAGTTATACCTCGTACCAATAATGACACTTTTTCAGAAAAATGGTAAGGACTACAGAAGTGTGTTGGAAGTAATTGGCATATTTTAAGCAGAGTTATTTGCAATCTGTCTTTTATTATAATGCATTTTTATCTAAAACACCTATGTTTTGATCAGGCCTCATACATATAAGAAAAGTTAGATACAGACCTATTATTGTCCATCATTATATATGTACAATTGGAGCACCTAGAATTTGAATTGTGGCCATTGAAACTCCTGTTGTGTGTTAAATACAGACCAATGCAGGTGGAAAATCAATGCAGAAACTAAGTATGACCAAACCTTGGCATGAAGACTAAAAGTATATGATGAACAAATTTATATTGGAACACAATAAAAAAGAAACAATTCAGGAGTATAATGGCCAGATATTGGAAGTAACATACTTGTTATTAGCAGAAGAATATATTATGGACTATCTAACAATGCAATAATATTAATAACTTTTTTATAATATAACACATGGTAATATTTCAAAATCACTTGATTGAAGAAAAGAACAGAAAAGATTGTACGTTTATTTTACTTTTATAAATTTCTATAATGTGGCCATTTGTCAGTGATATATTTTTTAGATGTAAATCTAATCAATGTTGTGCTAAATAAATGCATTAAGATGGTCATATAAAACTTGAGGGAATGACAGAATCATAGAATGAAGGAATGATACAAAATTTTGAATATAATGATGGACAGATAGGATAAAATATGTCAGAAATGAGCAAAATGTCTTGAGACATAGGCACCCTATAGTACATAAATTAAACTTCATTAAAAATTTTTTTAGGGCCGGGGATATAGCTGAGTGGTTCCGGTGTCTGTCTTGCAAACTCAAGGACCTGGGTTCGATCCCCGGTAACCACATATCATACTGGGTGTGGTGACTCACCCCAGCAGCAACCAGTACCACATACTACAGTGCCAGGTGTGGTGGCTCACACCTGTAATCCCAGCACTTGGGAGGCAGAGGCAGGAGGATTTCTGTGATGTGAGTTGGAGGCTGAGCTCAGGGCCAGCCTAAACCAGAAAGTGAGACCCTGTCTCAAACAACCTTAAAAAAAAATTGAATATATTTGTGCAAGGTAAGATTTGTAACGCATGTAAAACAATGACATTTTCTTGATTTTATCAGAACTTTCAGTAGATTAAAACAAGATATCTAAAGAAACCCATGCCTTCCATGATTGTTGTGATAAGATAGTAAATGGAGAAAAATGAGAATTAAGTCATGTCGTGTACTGATACAAATTCTCAATGTTGATTGGGATCATGATGTATATATAGAATGTACAAATAAAATAAATTTTAAAAGATGCAAGCGCAGAAAAGAATCTTTGGCTCATAAACAGAGAATTAAGTTTTAAATTGTTAATGTCATGTTTCTACAGCCAAAAAATTACACAAAGGTACCACTTGCTGCAGTGGCATGTTCTGATGCCATGGCTTGCTGTAAGCATCCAGGGTCATGTATTATACAAGAGGGCAGAGAAGAGTTCCCCAAAGTTTGAATTAAGTTAGACAGCAATTGAGTGAATATGTGCCAACTTATTCCAGGGGAGTCAGAGTGAATGCACATTGTCTGGAATTGTCAGTCCCATGTGGGGTGACTGGGCTGGCAAATAAGAGACAGTTCTAGCTATCAAGAGTCAAGATCTGTCCTTACATCTGAAAAACTGGGGTTACTATCAGAATTTAGTTTTAACTTACAACCAAATTATTGAATAATGACCCAAATGCTGTTTGTACTTCCAGATGGTTTCAGATATAGATCCAATGCTTGAAAAGTTCTAAAAGGAACATTATAACCTCCTTTATTTTGTAGGTTTAAGTGAGAAATCTCTAGTCAATGTGTCTCTAGGGACAGTGAGATCAGCCTCTAGACAAGAGTGAAACTTTGAAGGCTGCAAGGAGGAACTTGAGCCTTTAATTGTTCAACCTGAGTTACAACTAGCCTTGATGAACAAATTGAATTTGTCAGTCAAGGAACCACTATAATGTTAAATTGTAGTTAATAGTGGAAAAATAATGACAAGATAAGCAAGAGCATCACTTAAGAGGAGGCTGCAAGTGGATCTGGCTAAATAATAACTAGTAATACTGATAACACTTAATAGTTTGATTAAAAGAGCAAAAGAGAAACAGAAAAAAAAAAGTTATGTTTAAGATGATCCAAGATTACTATTCAGTGGACATCTCACTGCAGACTTAATGGTTTCACTTACTCTTGATTTGTCTGGGGTGAGGGGCACATCATAGGCACATTAAATACATGCTGATAGGCTTGATATCAGAGTGCATTAAGATACATTATGAAGTAGAAGTAGTGAAATATTGTTATAATTTGAAAGTTGAGGGTAATTGTTACACAGATAAAAAGAATATTCAATTTTTACACTTTAAAGATTTATTTTGTAATTAAAAGAAAGTACTGAATGATTGAAATCAGAAAAAGATAATGACTCAGTTGCATTGCAATGTAAGAATTTCCTACAGCTAAGAAGAGCGTTTGGCGGTGCACTCCTGGCTGTGTAATAATAATACTAAATTACATAATAATACTCAAAACCAATATTAAATCAGAAACTGTAGAAGTGAAGTTCATCGTTACATAAAGGTGAGTGTAAATAATTTCATAAGTATGTCTGAAAGGAGCATAAATGAACTAGTATAGTCATATTGTTTCTGCATGATTTTTAATTCATGAAATAGTGAAAATTAAGCATATTTCTTATTTTACTACTTTAGATCCACAAGGACAGATAAGTTGGGAAGAGATTTATAGGCTTTGACTATGTATTTTTCGCAATTCTAGAAAATTATCAGAATTGCAGAAACAGAGTTCAGAGAAAACAACAAAATTTAAAACTACATAAAATAGTCAAGACCCTGAAGAGAACCATTTTAGGTTAAAGAGCAGAGGAGAAGCAGTAGATATGGGCTGAAAATAAGAGAATTGGATGGTACTAACTTTTCATAGGCAAAAGTTGAGGTTGTTTTAGGACAGGTAGTAATATTAATTTCAAATATACAAAGAAAAGTTAAAACATAAAAATTGAAATAATTTATCATATTAAGAAAAATTCAGGGGTGAAAATGCTAATTTTAAAATGTCAGCATGAATTTTATAAACAGCACAGTGAATCAGCAGTGCTTCCCCCATAAATAACTTTTATAATCTACTTTACTAAACATTCTTTTATGTTCTGTTTAAATGACCTTTAAAATAGCTCTTAAAGTAATAAGAGTATGTCCAGGGAAGATTCATTAAAAATTAATGATAAAGCATATGCAAATAGTTTTTGATTCTCATTTTCCTCAAATTTGAATGAAATGTAAGCATACCCAGCTAAACTTACATAGTCTTGTTGTTCTTATATCTCAGTAGTAATGAAAAAATAAATTTTATGTAGAGATAATTCTGGGAAACTTTGTGATCTGAAGAAAAATACGAAAATATACAAATAAATTTGTACAGGGTAGGCATCAAAATACTGCTTGTTGAGCAGTCTAATTATTATAAAAATCAAGACTTTATTTGGATCCAAGTGTTTACCCGTCACAAGTACACAAGTTAACTTGCAATGTTTTATTTCTGTTTGGTAACATGTTGGGACAGAATTGAATTCATTTATCCAAGTTGAGCATCAGTTATTTTCCCCACTTCTGAATCAGAAATTTTCTTGTCAGAGAAGTGGTGAAATCCATATAAAAAACAAAAGAAAAAAAGACAAAAACAAATTAGAAATGAGTAAATAGGTTAAAATAATTTAAAAATGATTTCATGTTTTTATTATTGTAGATTAGAGATTTTAACATACTCAAACCTGTAAAATATCATATTTTTATAAAAATCAAAAAAAATAACCAAGAACTCAAAATTTTAGAACTTACTATGCATCATCATATATTTTATTATTTTATGTTTTTTTTTGCATTATGTGAGACCTTGCTATATTTGTGTTATTTCTTTTTAATGATTGTTTAGTAAGTAAAGTATCATCTTTGCAATGAAGAAATTGAGGTTCTTGGATCTTAGGGGATTGATTAAGATCATTATTTTGAATTTATAGAGCCTGAAAATTACATAAAAACAATAAAGCCATGCACATTACTAATATATCCAGCCAATTTATTCAAATTTAAGGGGGAAAAGAAAGTAAGCAAGAACTATATTAGCACACAGCTTATCATGGATTCCCCCAGTGCACAGTTCCATTGGTTTAATGACTTTTAAAATGGGCTTTTAAATAAGACCCACAGACACATGCACTAAAGCAGAGCGCTGTGGAGTTACTTATTGGGGAAAGTATGGACGATAAATCATGGTCACCACAAATAACATTGCTGCTGAGGCTGTGGAATCCTCTGTGCAATTATTCTTTGGAAGGTATATGCAAGATCATTCTTTCCCTATCTCTTGTGTATGTATTTCTGCATATGCCCTTCATTAATGATATAATATTAAAATATAAAATTATATATATAATTGTGTGAAATATTTTTAATATTAGAATAAATCTTCTTGAGTATAGTTCATACTTCAAGATATTATACCATATATCTGGTGCCAATGAAAGAAGGCTAGAAGAGTTACTTAGAATTTCCTTTCCTGGGTGACACTTGTACCCTTTCTGATGGTATAACCCTGAATGAATAGCTTGAATGTCTTCCAGATTAATTACTATTATTTTCAATTTTTAAATATATAATAGCTTTTCTGAAGGACTAAAAGTTCAAGCCCCCCCCCCTTTGGAGTGGTAGTTAGTAAGACTCTGTATCCAATTAAAATAACTTTTAACAATGTCTGGGATACAGTTCAGTTCAATTCCCAGTACAAACAAATCCCCACAAAACAAAATATATTCTGGGCTACAGTGAAAATGTGTGTAAGAAAATGGACACCACATAGAAACAAATTGTTTAACTGAGGAAGTACAGGCTGAAAAATAACACCTGGAAATAAATGTTAATTTTGTGACTTTCAAGCTGTGTGATTTTGGAAAAGTATCTCAGCCTTCTTACACCTAATTCATCATCTGTAAATTCCCTTCAAATAAAAATAAAATAGCCCAAGAATGATTACTGTATCACACAATATTCTGAGGTCATGTGATATGTTATTATTGTTTCTTTTAGCAAAATAAGTGTTGTTGTGAAGGTGAAATAAAACAATGCAACTGTTTAGTGGACCCAGTAAAAATAGAAAAGTTCAAAATACATTATTGTAGCTATCAATTCCATGATGATAAACTTTATTTACAGAGAAAAAAATTTCATTATATGTATTATTTACTGTAAGTTGGCAAAATAAGTGAATGCATACAATTATATAAACTCAACATTACTGTATGCCTTTATTCTTCTTCTGTAAGAAGTTAATAACTTTCTTAATAATAAATACATTCTAAAACTAAAATATAGGTAGCCTCATTGTACAAATTACAAGGGCCAATCAAGTTTCTAGAGCACATTGTTAAACATTTGTATTATAGTAATAACAATAAGAATTCACATGTATTGTCAATGAGAAAAATTCAGTACTATAATCTTAAACAAGGAAAAATTATTCCTATATGTCTACTTTCTTATGTAGAAATTTTAAATTGAGGTTTAGTTTTGATTTGCTTGCTATTATTTATCTATCTATTTTTAAATTTGACACAGGTTCTCACTATGTAGTTCAGGCTGGCTTTGCTCTCACCACATAGCAGAGGTTGGCTTCAGCCTCAAGTGCTCTTTCTGCCACAGCCTCACAACCCTTGTGATCACAAGTGTGCACTATCATGCCCAGCTACAAATCAAGTTCTAAAAATTTTTTGGGGGGCTGGGGAGTTAGCTCAGCGGTTCCGGTGCCTGTCTTGCAAGCGCAAGGGCCCGGGTTCGATTCCCCAGTATCCACATACAATACTGGGTGTGGAGACTCACGCCCAGCAGCAACCAGTACCACATACCAGAGTGCCGGGCGTGGTGGCTCACGCCTGTAATCCCAGCACTCGGGAGGCAGAAGCAGGAGGATTGCTGTGATGTGAGTTTGAGGCTGAGCTCAGGGCCAGCCTCAACCACAAAGTGAGACCCTGTCTCAAAAAACCTAAAAAAAAAAAAAAAAAAAAAAAAAAAATTGGGGGGTGCTGTTCACACATCTGCAAAAATCTCCAGACAGGGCCAGGGATTTAGCTCAGTGGTTCCAGCACCTGTCTTGCAAGCAAGGACCCAGGTTCGATCCCCGGTAACCACATACAATACTCGGGGGTAGGGGAGAGATTCACGCCCAGCAGCAGTCAGTACCACATACCACAGTTCCAGGCGTGGTGGCTCATGCCTGCAATCCCAGCACTCGGGAGGCAGAGGCAGGAGGATTGGTGTGATGTGAGTTTGAGGCTGAGCTCAGGGCCAGCCTGAACTACAAAGTGAGACCCTGTCTCAAAAAACAAACAAACAAACAAACACCCTCCAGACAATCATTGTGGTTACAAATAATAAAAACATTACAAGGCCTGCATTATATAGTATTCCAGCGGCACATATTTTCACAGTTCACAAAATATGTCAGGATATGCTTCCTTTAATGTCTCATAAAATCTTGACATTTAGATAAATTGGGTACCTCCAACCCCAGGCAACATTCTTTGTATAGCTCGATATCCTCTCCGGAAATATAATATGACAATTTAACATCACTGAAACATCATAAAAGTAACACCAAGGGCTTCCTTCTTCCAAGCCTAAAGTTTAATTTATTTAAAATATTTAGGATAAAAGACTATTTGTCTTGTGTAAAGAACTGTCAATTTTTCCAACTATTGATAGATGACAACTGAATTTCAATGCCTATGAAATAACTGTCAAACAAAATTGCTGTAAAATACAATGATATATTTAAAAGTTTTCACATAAAAACCTGCACAAATGAATGACTACACATGGTAATTATTATCTCCCAATATGCTCCAAGTGACCCCCAGATAAATAAAAGGAATGACTTTGTGACCAAAAAATTTCAACCAATGTTCTGCAAAGGACTATCGTGACAAGTTATTGAGCTATCACTGCAGGTAGAATTTTAATGACACTGTCTCCATATTCTTGATATTGTTAGTATATTATTCTCAAGGAAAATAAGTGTAATCCTAACAATATGGCAAATATTTCCTGCAGCTCTTTATTTGTGTATCAGCCATTCTCCTTGTCACAAGAATGTGATGTGACAAACACTGGTATTATCCTATTCAATAACAAAAAAGCCAAAAATATGATAAATTCAAATTCAAACTTTGGGCGAGTGCGTGCTCCTAAGTTTGAACCTGGCTAATTCCCTTCAAGGCTTGCTCCTCAGAATTTTTTCTACAGATATTAATAACTTACCAAAACTGTATAATATAGTTCCACTGTCGATTTGTAAAACTGATTTTTTCTATATTACTGCTTGATTATGCAAAAATGTTACATCCATTTTCACTTAATATGGTATATGGATTTTACATCTTGAAGGACAAAAATGGTAAAACTTTGAAATAATTGCAAATGGATAATAAAAGCATTTGGAATGCCTTAATTGTACAGTGAACATTCAATATTTGGGAGCATTCTACTTTATCATTTAAAATAAAGACCAGATATAAGCAATCACTGTGAAATATCTTACACTTTTTAAAAAAGACATTAAAATTAGCACAATAATTCAGATTTTTTTCAAATAATTCAGAATATTTTAGAGTGACCTGCATTCTGAACTCTTCGTCTGTTATAATACAGTATTTTCTATGTGTTTCAGGACACAAAGACTCAATTTTTTTCTTTAAGATATTAATAGGTCAGACAACTGCAAAAAAAATTTAACTGACCTTGAGTCCTCTTTCTCTATTCATTCTTGTACTTATGGCTCCCGCTAATAGCAGAGGTAACAATGGCTCATAAATTATTAAACAAAGGTTCTTCTTTTTTTTTTTTTTTTTTTTTTTTTTGAGACAAGGTCTCGCTTTGTAGTTCACACTGGCCCTACACTCAGCCTTGAACTCACAGTAATCCTCCTGCCTCTGCCTCCCAAGTGTTGAGATTACAGGAGTGAGTCACCATGCCCAGCACTGTGGCATGTGGTACTCATTGCTGCTGGGTGTGAGTCTCCATGCCCAGTATTGTATGTGGTTACCAGGGATCAAACCCAGGCTCTTGAACTTGCAAGACAGGTGCTGGAACCACTGAGCTAAATCCCCAGCTCCAGGTTCACTCTTAATATTAATGAAACACTAAAAAAAAAAAGTAATGTTAGGAGGAAAAAATAATATGACTAATATAATTATAATTTTAATATAATTATATGTAATATAATTGCACTATATTTTCATACTATAGTATGACAAATACAGCATCAACACAAATAAGAATAGTATTACAAACAATAGAAATTTATTTATTTATTTATTGGTATCATCATTTTCAGATAATTACTATAAAGAAAATACATTTTTGAAAAAAATAAAAACAAAAAGATAAAAATAGTCTATCAAAGGTATCTATTAATCAGAGTATAAAATAATTAGGTTTAGTAATATTTTTTATTTTTTACTACTGCCCCTAAAACTGGTTTTACACATGCTTAGTACTAACATTTATATCTTTTTATAGACATGTTTGTTATGATGACATTTCCATAACTTGTATTTTATCTAATCAGTGAAGACCAAACCCAAGTTTTAGTTTTAAATTTATTCATTTCCTTTTAGGTTTAACTCATATACTCTTATAGTCACAGCTTGTAGCAGTGCCAAAAATATACCTCATTATCAATTTAAAAATCACAAATAAGAAGAAAAGGTAGTGCGTGTTTCCTATTTCTGCTTAACCCCCAAAAAGCTAGGATTAGAGGTCCCATTTGATCCAGTCATTCACTGTGCGAGGTATATACACAAAAGAATTAAAAGACTCATCACAGTGACATATGTGCAACCATGTTTATAGCAGCTCAGCTTGTGATTTCTAAATCTTGGAAGCAACCCAAATGTCCGTCAACTGGAGACTGGATAAAAAAGCTGTGGTGCTTCTATAGAATGGAGTATTACTTTGCCATAAAAAATGATAAGTTTGGATCATTTATACTTAAATGGACATACCTTGAGGAGATCCTCATAAGTGAAATAATAGATCACAGATAGGTGAATATCACATCTTTTCTCTGGTATGAGAAAATAAAGATGTAAATGAGTTCTAGAATTGTATATTATATATTGTGAAATAGAAAATACTCAAAGTGAAATAGGTTGAAGGAGGAAAAATAATGAGATTATAACAAAAAAGAAAGG
The DNA here is from genome assembly GCA_004026965.1 of Petromus typicus. NCBI lineage: Eukaryota > Metazoa > Chordata > Mammalia > Rodentia > Petromuridae > Petromus > Petromus typicus. The sequence goes on along the minus strand of PVIR01013131.1, from coordinate 5,477 downwards.
AAACAAAGTGTATGTATATGGGGGGTAGTAGTGTGGGTAGGGATATGGGAAAAAATGAGAATTAAGTTGTGTCTTATACTGGTACAAATTCCCATTATGGAGTGCAATCATGATGTGTATATGTAATGTAACAATAAAGACTTCAATAAAAAATTGTATAAAATATAAATCACACCATAATTCTTTTAAATTCCAAGACCTGGAAATCTTTACATGAATGTTTGTAACAGATAAATTTGATGCCCTGTGCTACATCCATTAAATTTTTATTAATAGTTAACTATAAATATCAAGGATACGATAAGTAAAACATTTACATAAATGAACAAGTTTAATTTATAAGTTAGTACAGAATAAATGTAAAGATTTTCAAATTTATAACTTGTTTCATTTTATGTGAACTCTTAAATCTTTTAAAGCTCATTTAATATGTTTTTTAATTAGTAATCTTTTTATTGGCATTAATTTTGCTAAACTCTTGGGAGAAATCAAATGACCATCCAGCAGAAATGTTACTCTTTGTGGTAGAAACATGCTTTCATTTTGTATTTTTTCTCATAAAGACAGGTCTTTTGTACCAAATCAGATCTTGGCTTTTGTGTATGGAAAGTTAAGGATCGGAACAAAAGAGAAGTGTCTCAAGTTCACAGATACTAGGTTTTAAAACTTTGTATTCAAAGTTGGAATACAATTTGTCATATAATATCTTAATAACTTATGAATTCAAGACAAAGATTTTTTCCTCATTATCTCCCTGGCCAGTAATAGTACAAGCACTCCTCATACTTACTTGTCAAATACTGAAGATTGAAATCCACAGAGGAGAGCAAAGATGGTCCCGCAAATAAGATTTAACTGAATTTAATGTCAGTTAATTTTGAAGTGTGCAGTTCTCTGTGGTAATACTTGCTGTATGGTTGCAAATGTAAAATATGAGATTAGAAGCCTGAAGGATCTGATACCAGAGGATTTTGATGTTGACTCCCAGAAACTCGACTTGCAGACTTTACGTTGAGTTCCTTGCAACTTTGCATTCTGCTGAATTTCATGAACTACAAAGCAATAGCAGAGGTACATAATCAAATTTTTATGAGACTTTTTGTATTTTATGTTATTAAAATAATAGTATCCATACAAAAGTAACTCTATCACTCTATTATTACTCTCTATCACCAAGTTTTCCACTGTTTGAGTTTTTCATGGTCTAACAATTTCCTGTCAACCAAATCTCAGTCACATCTTTATATTAGTTTCTGTGTTTCATATAATCTTTTTATCTATAAATAGTCCTCTCCTTTTCTTCTTACCTGTCTTTTCTCTGTATATTTCCCTAATATTCCATTTCCTGAAGACACCAGTTTACTGTGGAAAGTTTTTCTCTCTCTCAGATTTGCTGGCTGTCTCATCATGGTGTGGACTAACTGTCTCATCACTTAACATGCCCTCCCAAATGGGGACATGTCTCATGAAGTGCACTGAAACTTCTTTCAAAGTTACAATATGAGTGAGAGAGAGTGCTTTGTTATGAGCTCCAACTTTAGATTTAAAAATTAGTTATTTCATGTCTTTGAATAAAAACTAATGTTTTTTAGGTTGCCAGCCTGTCAAATTGGACTGAAACTATACCTTTGTATGTGCAGTATTTTCAGCATCCCAACTACTAATGACAAGACTGATTGCCCCTCATAATCATATGAGTTAGTTGTTTAAAGTGTACACACTTGCACGATATGCTCACCATAAATCTATAGGTGACTAACACATATACACATACATACCCTATTTCATTGAATAAGAGATAGTTTATTCAGTGCTAAATTCCCAACAGATAAGTTAAATTATTATCTGATACTCTATTTGCTTTTCATTTTTCAAATACATCTAATTATCCAGTGAAAATTTTAGACTGAATATGCAAAATATTTAATTCAATCAATGTTCTTTCACTAATATTTATTTAATACAAATATTTATACATGGGGCCTATAGTGAGTATGTCACTTTTATTCCATTTTAGTTTCTATATTGTTGTTTTCAAAAATAATAATCACAGTATAAATGAGTATGCTCATTTTTATAATCCAAAATCCCTACAATGATCTAATGATTCAAAAGTTCACTGATTTATGTACTTTATTCTATACTATATAACTTTTTTTTATTTTAGTCACCTGATTTTTCAATTCCTGCTTTAAATATTGTTGATAATTGTACTATCTAGAATTAGGCACTGAATTTATATATAAATATATATAGATATTTTAATTTGTATATATTACTTATACTTATTACTTGGTTTTCTAAAATAGGATTGTTAGGCTAACTTGTGAAGTAGTTTTCAAAATTATTTTGCTGTTTCATTTGTGTGGTAAATAAATTATAAAATAATCTTTCTTAGATTTTAATTCAAGTAGCAAAAATGGGAAATAAATAGCTAACAGAATGGGCTTTCTGTGTCTTTTTCGTTTCTAGTTTACAAACTTTTCTAGAGACACAGAATATAGAATCTTAAAACAGATAAACCTGTAAAACAATACTAGCTTTTGTAAATGCAGGATGAAGGAGGTTATTTTCCATTCTCCTATTTCATACTTACTATTATTCATCTTCTTTTATAATCAGTCCTTGTCCTTTTGGTTAGCCAGAACGGCTCCCAGAAAGTATTTGTGACAAATTAGCTGTGCAGGGGAAATTTTGGGTCATTATTTCAGAGGGCTCAGTCCATGGTCCCCTGAAAGCAGAAATATCATGGCAGAAGGAGCCAGGAGGATATGAGGACAGACAGTAATGAGAGCCAGAGTGAACGATATACATCCAGAGACACTCGCTGGTAACCACCCTTCTCCACTGGGTCCACTTCCTAACAGCATATTCTGGTGTGAAGTCAATGATTAACGCACTGATGAGCACAAGATTCCTGTGAGCCAATCACCTCTTGAACCACATCTCTGAAGACATGAGACTTTTGCTGGATATTTAAGAGCTGGACTATAAAATTACTGTAAAAATATTCTAATAATTTCATATTTTCTGTTTAAAAATTGACCTTATCACTCATTTTCATAAAAAAAAAAAGTTTTTAAGCTACATTAGGAAAAGTGGTTTTAGTAGCCAAGCTGTGGCTTCTACCTTCATAGGAGTTCTGTTTAATTTCATTCTGCTTGTTTTAGGAGGTTACAGTTATGTGGGACAGAGGTCATAATAAAAATTATGAAAATGACTGATAAATTAGAAGACATAGTTTGAATAGAAAAGCTTTCATTTAATATATTGACATAAAATATTTGAGACATTTAATCAGTGTACATGTATTTAATCAGAAGATTCTCCAATGAGGAATTAGGATTTTCATAGAGAGAGATTAACAAAAATATTCAAGAAATCAATGAAACTCCAAGAACTAATGATAAATTTAAGTCTCATTCCCTTGGAAGATTATGCTTCCTGTTGCTTAGAATATATTTTCATTGGGTAAGATGTCCTCAAGAGACCAGATGCAAGGTTAGAATAGTGCTCCAAAGGCGATTGGCTTTGGAAAGAAAACAATGCATATAAATTGTTAAAACAAATTTAACTCAAAATATTTCCTTCTGTTTCAAAATTATAGATTTAAGTCTCATTATTAATAAGTATTAGTAAGGAGACCCTGTGAACTATGAGGCTATTCTACACTGAGACTAAGTTACATTTTTGTTCCTTACCTTCTAAGTACTCTGAAACCTTTTTTGCCACATGATTTACTGTTCACATGTAATACTTTTTGAGAGCAAAATTAATGATAACTACACAGGACGTTAGAGTAATGAAAATAACTCTTCATTCTTCCAAGCAAGCTAACATTTATGAGTGTGCTGCTGTGTGTACTAAATGTTCACCCCCAAATTTATATGTTGAAATCCTAACCCCCAGTATGATAGTATTAAGAAATAAGATCTTTGGAATATCCGTAGGTCATGAAGATGAATGCACATAGCATAAAGTAGAAGGGAAATGGTAGTGAATGCAATTTTAAAACAACAGATAAGTCCTTATAAAAGTCCTATAAAAATAAATGTCACTTTAGGGAAAAGGCTGTAAATTTATTTTCTTCAACATCAGGTGATAAAGCTTTTAGGCTTGGTGAGCCAAGCAACAAAATAAAGACTATTATGTAGGTACTTATATATCAATCGAAAACACAAACAAAAGCCTCCCAACATTTTATGGTTGAAAACAAGACAAAATTTTATCAGCCACATGGGCTATCGTAACAAAATACCACACAGAATGGCAAACTTAGAAAGTGTAAGTTAGATCTCTTTTTTTCTCGGACATCTCTCCTTGGCTTGTAAATGATTGTTTCACCCTGTGTCTTCATATGGCTTTTCCTCTGTCCAAGCCACCTTGGACTCTTTCTCTCTTCTTATGGTCAGAAGTCCTATAAATGTATAACCCTATGTTTACAACTATGTTCATGTAACCTAAATATTGTTTTTAAAGCCTCTTTATAAAGACTGTAACTGGAGTTTTGAGAAGGCAACATAAGAATTTTGAGGAAATGAAATTCAACATACAATGGTACCAAAACTCACAATCACTGAATAAAATTTTGTAATATAGTTTTTGTATTAAGAGGTCATATGAGGGAGATAATTTTATTCAGTGAGGACTCAAAGTTATTGCTTCTGACGAGATTTCTTCATCTTTTAAAACATCTTTCATACAGATATGCTGTACATGTGATACTTGAAATTCCGAATTATTTTTGTGACAGTGAGATTTAAGTGCAGGAGCAGAAGGGGAAGACAGCACAGGCTAGGAACGACATGGTGAGATGGTGAGCTGCTCTCAAGCAATTTTTCTCCTATTTCATTGAAAGCACCAATGAAGCTGCATTGTGAGAACCACCAGAAGAATAATGAAATGGGGGCGAAGGATTTGACTTAGTGGTTCAGGCGCCTGCTTTGCATACAACAATGCTGGGTGTGGAGACTCACCCCACCAGCAATCAGAACCACATACCACAGTACCGGGTGTGGTGGTTCATGCCTGTAATCCCAGCACTCGGGAGGCAGAGGAAGGGTTTACAGCTGAGCTCAGGGTCAGCCTGAACTACAAAAATGAGACCCTCTCTCTAAAATTTAATAATAATAATAATAATAATAATAATAATAAATAATGAAATAAGAATGCATTATCAAGTATAATAAAGTTCCTAGAAATTAAACTGATGCTGTGATTCCCTCCAAATGGATCATTAATGTGAATTAAGGTAGGCAATATGCACTAGAATCAATTAAATTTAGAATATGAATTAATATAAAAATATTACTGCTTTACTTGAAATGTAACCCTACATTTTGTTTCTGTCAAGTGATCCCTCAATATGCACATAAATAAATTTTTAAAAATCTAACTTTTATTTGTCATTATGTTTCAGTTTACTTAAAAAAAACTTGTTTTAAAACTTGCTACATTTTAATTTTTTTTTTTTTTTT